>VFFE01006934.1:491929-644696 GCA_008921705.1 Burhinus oedicnemus
ACTGCCAGCTTAAAAAAAAAAAAAAAGGGGTGGGGAGGGGGGAAAGGAAAACAACCCCAACAAACACAAAACCAACCAAAAAAAATACCCCCACAAAAAAAACCCAAACAAACAAAACCCCCAAAACCAAATACTGCCACCAAAAGCCTCCGGAGTTCATGAAAAATCAGGCCTATTAAATGATACTGAAGCAGTTGGCGTATGTGTTACTTCCCCTAGAGGAAGAGAGCTTCTACTAATCTAGCTAAAGTAGTATGTGTTGTCATTTTACTTGGGCTTCATTTTGAAAATGGGTGTTCTTTTGTATGTGCTGTTTCAAACTGTAAACACTGTAAATTTACAGTAATCTGGGATTACTACCATTTTATTTGTATGATGGCTGGTTTATTACTATCACAGATAAACAAGTTTAATACTTTACAGCTGAAAATTATTTGTGGTATTAAATGTAATTAAATGTGATCAGTGCAGTAATTGCCTCAATTATGTAAATACTGTGTAATCTTGCAACAACATATTTTTCTTTTCCATTTGAAAAAATGTGTGTAAGTCTAGACCCACAATACAACCCACAGCGTGCTGCTAATGTTGTTGCGGTAACTCTCTTTGCACACCCACCTTTCTTCCAGGAAGGAGATCCCCTGTATGTGACTTCTGTTAAACAAATGCAGTGGCCTGCTAGGAACTGTGGCAGAAAAGGCTATATGCATATTACACGTGTTTAAGGTGAAAAAGACTATAAGAAGATGCTGCATTTGTTAAACTGGTTCAGATTTAATTCTGCGGCTGTTCCTGAGTATTGATTCTGGAGTCATGCCATATTTGCTTTTATTAAAATCAATCTTTGCTTTCATTAAAATAAGTAGAAGGTATATTTATACCTTTTGTGGCTTTGGAGAAAAATCTTGAAAACATGTATCCTAGGAGATCTGTCAGAGTTCAAGGAAAACGACCCTAAGTTGTCTGTTAAGGTAACGTATGGGGGGTAGGCTGCCTCACTATTCATAGAATCATAGAGTAGTTAGAGTTGGAAGGGACCTGAAAGATCACCTAGTTTCAACCCCCTTGACATGGGCACAGACACCTTCTACTAGACCTGGTTGCTCAAAGCCCCATCCAACCTGGCCTTGAACACGTCCAGGGATGTGGCATCCACAGCTTCCCTGGGCAACCTGTTCCAGTGCCTCACCACCCTCAGAGTGAAAAATTTCTTCCTGAGATCTGATCTAAATCTCCCCTCTTCCAGTTTGAAGCCATTACCCCTTGTCCTATCACTACATGCCCTTGTAAAAAGTCCCTCTCCATCTTTCTTGTAGGCCCCTTTCAGATACTGGAAGGCTGCTATAAGGTCTCCCCAGAGCCTTCTCTTCTGTGGGCTGAACAACCCCAACTCTCTCAGCCTGTCTTCACAGCAGAGGTGCTCTAATCCTCTGATCATCTTTGTGGTCCTCCTGTGGACCCGCTCCAGCAGGTCCATGTCTTTCTTATGCTGGGGTCTGCAGAGCTGGACACAGTATAACAGGTGGGGTCTCACCAGAGCAGAGTAGAGGGATAGAATCACCTCCCTTGACCTGCTGGCCACGCTTCTTTTGATGCAGCCCAGGATATGGTTGGCCTTCTGGGCTGCAAGTGCACATTGCCAGCTCACGTTGAGCTTCTCATCCACCAACACCCTCAAGTCCCTCTCCTCAGGGCTGCTCTAGATCCATTCTCTGCCCAGCCTGTATTTGTGCATGGGATTGCCCCGACCCATGTGCAGGACCTGGCACTTGGCCTTGTTGAACTTCTTGAGGTTGGCATAGGCCCACCTCTCAAGCTTGTCCAGGTCCCTCTGGATGGCATTGCTTTCCTCCAGTGTGTCAACCACTCCACACAGCTTGGTGCTGTTGGCAGACTTGCTGAGGGTGCACCGAGTCCCAGCATCCATGTTGCCAACAAAGATGTTAAATAGTACCGGTCCCAGTACCAACCCCTGAGGAACACTGCTCATCACTGCTCGCCACTTGGACATCGAGCCATTGACCACAACTCTTTGAGTGCGGCCATCCAGCCAGTTTCTTATCCTTATTCAAATGGATGGAACTAGCAACTCTGACTCCTGTTGACTTTGAGATTCTTCCGAGATGCAAGTGATGGCATGATTTATTCTCCAGACTGATAGTCACTGTAAGACTAGATTATGGGGGGGAGAAATAAAGTACTCCAAATATTTCTCATGTCTGTGTCTGATACTCTAATGGAATCCAAAAGTCCAGACTTCTTAGTCACCTAAGAAATGTGTGGGGAAGTAAGATGTCAGGAGAGCATTGGTAATTAACAGAGCGTGAGTAGTTCACAGGATTCCATCCATTGGATGCTGCCAGTAATACAACACTGGAGAAAATTTTAATTTGGTTTTGGCATATTGCCTTTTCTTTCAAGTATGTTCACATTTCTGTGGAAAAGCTTAGTGCCTTTTCTTTGAAGTATGTTCACATTTCTACCAAAAAGCTTAGTAAGTACATAAGTGCTGTCAATTTTGAGCGCTTTACAAGCGCTTGGTTCTCTTGACATGTATACAAACTAGGTATTTAAAAAATAAGCTCTTTTTACAGACAGAAGCAGTGGCAACACTGCCCAGGCTGCTAGTTAGTAGGCTAATTAGCATTAATGACTTCTGTCTTCTACTGAACTCCTGTTTCCTACTGCCCTGTGAAGTCCCCATTCCTCACTGCTTTTACTTATTTAACTAAACATTGGCTGAAGTTACATGGTATATTCTACTATAGGGCCTGATCCAATATAATTCTGTTATATATAAATAAGAAGTGTTGGCTAAGAATGATCTAATGTTTTTGTTCATCATGGTATGCATTGTGTAATTTTTATAATTAGTCACACTATGCAAATCCATTTAATTAAAAATGTAACAAAACTTGTTAATGTACATCTTGTATTTGATTGTTTTATTGGTGTGTATGTGTTCAAAGTGTTTGTGGATGATGAGACTCTTGCCTCCACGTTCATGTGTCTTTTGCTTTGATGAATGAGTCTGAGTCAGAACAGGGCAGGGCTCCCAGCCTTCTCCTCAATTTTCCTATGCATGGGCATGCAAGCAGGTTCAGTTTTAATTGATGGAAGGGAAAATAGTTAATGCTTACCTTCTCTCTAGTAATTTCTGAGGAGCTCTTAACATCCCTTGGTCCAGTGTGTGGCACTGCATGTCAGAGAGACAGCTGAAACTGGGAAGAGGTCCCCTCCAAGAGAAGCCTTCTGTGCCTGAGCAGATGTGTGGAGGTGTGTTTCCTGGTGGAGCTGGCTCCTGCTCCAGGGTCTTGTAGGCAGCATGGCTTCTGGCACAGCTGCCCGCCTGTGATTCACCAGAACTGCGGTGGGTAGGGACAAGGTGGGGACTGGAGAAGCAAGTCTCCCACATCATGTGAGAGGATTGCTATGGCTGCTCTCAGCACCTACAGTTCTGTGGCTGAAGAATGTGTCATCTCACTGTCTTGATCAAAATAGTATCTAGAATGTGCACAGTCTTTGCAGCACATATGATGGGACCCCTAAACAAATGGGTCAGCTACAGGAGCCAAAGCAGTCAGGATAATTGACAGGAAAATAAAGACCTGGTGTCTGCTTTTCATTTCCAGACCTAGCTTATTTAAAATTTGTTTTCTCTTAGGCAGATACGGATAATAATTCTGAATTCAGTTTTTATTGGAAAGGGAGATACTGACATATGAAACCAGAATAAAGACATGTTTGTTTAAACTCCAGGAGAGAAAGGTGAAAAGAGCTGAACCTGCCTTTCTAAGTTTGATTTCTGAAGAACCTTAATAATCCACTGCTGCTCCTCTCTGTTTTCCCAGCACATATTTAAGTGGATGTTTGCTTAGAAAAGCTGAACGGTTCTGGTCTTTCTTGAGTTGAAGCACCTAATTGAATGGACGAATGAAGAATAAGTTCATGAAACTACTGTGGTTTTATGGCCTCGACTTTTAGAAGTGAGTCGACTCACTGCTTATTTAAAGGTATTCAGAATGCATCTATACTTGTGACAGCAGGATTCTCATTAGTAAAAAAGATGAAGGTTTTCCTTCTTATTCTCTAGCATTTTATATTCAATCTTACTGATTAATGCAAGGGGCCTTTTTTCCTTCCAAGAAGGTGGAAAGAAGAAATCAATTATTATATCAGACATTTATACACTAAATACTGAAGTTGTTTAAAAAAATTTAAGGTACTGTGTAAAAATAATCTGCCAGTCCTTTATTATCGTGTATATAAAAGTGAGGCCTTAGAGATACCTTTGAAGAGAGACTTAGAAACCTCTGTAAAGATGAGGTTATTCTTTTTTGACAATAAGAGGCAGAAGGAAGAGAATACACAAGCAGCAGTGGAAAAAAATCAGGTGTGCATGATGTTTGAGACAGTGGTTAGCTTAATGGAAGCAAGTGTTTTTTCTGATATAGTGGCTATTTTTGCTACTTCCAACTTAATTTTTTTCCTTTTTTTTTTCTTTAAACCACGGCGTGGGGGGGAGGGGGAGAATCCTGTTTGTCTTTTTAAGGCTATTTTGCTCTGTCCTAGATTTACATGGTGTTGAAAAGAAGGTTTCCAGTCCTTTGATGCTGAGTAAATAGCTGTTTTCCCACATGAGGGGAAAAAAGAAAAGTCTCTTCTTTCTTGGTTCTGTTGGCCTGATTAAAACCTAGTGGAGTAGAAAGCAAATGCAAAGAGCTGAGTCTCCTGAAGGAAACTGGGAAGAGATTGAGTTTGGAGTTTAGTTAGTGTCCATATATTCCAATATTGTCCTGCAAGGAGGAGGGAGTTGGACTTGATGATCCTTATGGGTCCCTTTCAACTCAAGATATTCTATGATCTAGCACTGTCTATATTATGTATTTTTAAATGAGTTGTTAAAAAAACTTTTGACATAGATGATTAATGTTGAAAATGTGCATACAAGATACGATTATGTGTTTTGATGGGTAGGTACATTGAAATTTTTTGGTGTACTGTTTTTGCAGAACAGGATGGGAGCTTTTAACTGTACCTTGGTTTTTCTGATCTTTCTTCCCAAGCAAGAAACATTTGGAACCCAGTTCCCAATGGAACCTTATTGTTTCATGATGGGAAAATATGTCTATAAACGCAAAATGCCATATGCTTTCTTGATGCTACTGTATGAGATAGATACCTATCTTGTCCTGAAACTCTCAGTTCTAAGACGATCAGAAATAACAATGAAATATTGGCAATCTGGAAAGGAGCATATGTTAAAATAATATTGACTTAATCTAATTCTTGATATAAAATGCACTTAAGTTGAGGGGGATCTTTACTTTTATGTTAAAAGGCCTTGAAACAGCATCCAAGAGCAGAAGTAGAACAGTATTTATTTTGCTTTACAAATACTGTGACCCAGACCTGTCTCAAGTTTGTTGGGGTTTTTTCGGTTGTTTTTTTTTTTTTTTGGTACCCCACAAGAAAATGATCTTCAGCTGTTACCAGTTTTGGATAAAACTGAAGAACAGGATAAGAAAAGGATTGTGGATAGTGTTCTAAAAGCACATGTGACTGTTCAGCTTGTAGTTTTCACAGTCCAAAATTTATTTCTCTTTTTCAATAGTGGAATAGTTGCTGAGCGGCTCTTATAACAGTAAGGTCATACAATGTAGTTTAAAAAAGAAATTTTCTAAGAATCGATGAGTTCTTTCAGAAGAAGAATTCTTCTGAAGGTTTTAGTCTATCTTACAACCTCTAGCCTCAGTTTCTCGTATTATAACTTACCTCAGGCTTCAGAGAACTCAAATGTCTGAAGGAAGAGCAGTGGTG
The DNA here is from genome assembly GCA_008921705.1 of Burhinus oedicnemus. NCBI lineage: Eukaryota > Metazoa > Chordata > Aves > Charadriiformes > Burhinidae > Burhinus > Burhinus oedicnemus. The sequence goes on from VFFE01006934.1 coordinate 497,750, forward strand.
AGCAGACTGTCCTGGCTTCTGAAATTGGCTTGATGCATCTGTGCCTCAAACTTTTCCTTAATCCCTCTGGCTGGCAGCAGGGAGGAAGGGGAGCTTGAAGGCTGAAGATTAACTAGTCGTCAGTTCAATGGTTGGTCATATCTGGGTTTCACAATAATGGCAGACAGTAGATTTTTGTGTGTGTTAAGATTGAGACCTTATTAGACCTGGAAGTGTTGAAGGACTGGGGTTTTTTTTGCTTTTTAGTGTTGTTTGAGGGGGTGGGGTAGGTTCTCCCGTCAAACCCCGACTTCTTGGTTGCTTGCTCTTTGGGTATGGTGTTCTCTTAAAACAGTATTTTAATTGCTCTTATGTTAAGAAAATAGCAGGAGAAAGACATGAAATTCCTATAAAATGTAGCGTGATGAACATACAATGGGTGTCTCAGATTGGGAGGGAAAAATCTGTATATTGGATTCAGCAATACAATATCTTTTTAGTGTTTCTGTTTGCAGGGCTTTTCACAGGCAATTTGTCTATAAATTTCTTTTGCCCCTTTTGCAATAGTAAATGATCCTGCATTCAGTTGGCTTGATTTTCTGTAATGTAACTTGACGTGCCCAATGATACAAGATGGCTTCCAGTTAGTGTGGTTTGTTGTTTTTTTTTTAAAAACATACACACTCCCAGTTATCACAGCCTGCCAACTCTTGTGAAAGATACAAATTTTCTTGTCTTTACAAGCTTTTTCTTTTCTGTGAGTTAGCTAACTTGTGTTGAGTAGTGCCTTTTGTCTTCCCTTCCCCCTATGAAAAAGCAAAAAGTTTCACTGCAGTAAGTTCAGACTGCCAGAGTGCTTCACAAGGCAGTGGCTGTAGAACATGAACTTATCATGTGCAAGTCATTATACTCTAAATCACAATAATAAGCATCATGCAGTGTTTGGATAGTTTACAGGGACTGAAACAATCCTGTGAATGAAAGAAGATAGTATATCTAGAATTCAGCCATTGAAAATTATCAGATTACCTGTAGTAGACTGCATGTAGACTGCATGGTGACTGGTGACTGGCTTCAACTTGCTTTTCCTTTCATAGGTACAGGTATGAAGCCTTAATACTTAATGTTAAAGCAGAAACATCAATTAGCACGTTGTTATAAATATTTACATTTCCCAGATCACAATATAATTACCCTAATAGTCTTTGTTCAAACTGCTGTTGAAGACTGTTGCATATCAGATAATGTATTGTGCAGATAATTATACCTATAGAATCCAGTGGTTGCAAGTGGGTGTGTTTAAGTATAGTGGTTTAACTGATAATGAGTGTGAAAGTGTTGTAATAAGGAAAAAACAAAAATTATCCAGTGCCCTCAAGATACACAGTTGCCCTCATTCCATCTCGTGAGAGTCTCACCCCGTCAGTAAGAGCTCAACTGTGATTATACTGGTACACAGTGTGACTAATAGTTGAGGGGGGGAATCACTAATAGGGGCTGTGTAAGCAAATGGTTATCTTTTTTTTTTTTTTTTTTTTAAAGAATTTAACAGCCTTGCTACTAAAATTACCCACCACTTTGTTCCTTCATGGGAATGTTGATTTCATTCCAGTTTTCATGTAGAAGCACCCACATATCTGAGACAAGGCTGAAATAAGCAAAGCTTTCCTGCTAGGGATACCTCAGGAATTTCTTTTTCTAACCTAAACCAATGGATGAATGGAGGGGATTTGTCAGTACAGTCTGGGTTTATGCAGCATTGGTACATTTTTATGCATGTTTTAAGGTGTTGTTAGGAAGTTTTGGATTTGGGTTGTTTTTGGTTTGTGGGTTTTTTTGTTTTGTTTTTTTTTTTTAAAAAAACAAGAACCTAAAGTTATGTGATATCTTCTATTGTAATAGGTGTGTTTTATTTGTAATAGGTTGCAGGTGGCTAGGGTGCCATTTTATTGAGCATTTGGAAACATGTTGTGGGCTGGCATAGTTTTTAACCACAAGGGCCTTGAAATAAAACCATGCTGCATAAGCTGAATATGCTGTTGATCCTTTTCCTCTGTCAGAATTCACCTCAGCATTAGTAAGTCAACAGAAAGAAATACGCAGCAATGCCTCAGTTGCCTGTGTGTCACAGCCCAAATCCATCTTCCCCAGCCCCCGAAGCATCGAACTTAGTCATTTCTACTTTTTGCACTTGGAGCAAGTCACTCTTATGGATGCAGGGGATCCTGCAAGGACCAAAGGTGGTATTCACAGTCTTGTAGCTATTCTTCATGAGTCATCAAATAATAGGGAAATGGAGATGCTGAAACAGTTATCATGCCTGTAAGCTTGAAAGGCCCTTTGGAAGCCCTTCCAGTCAGGTGTATTCTTCTGTTTTAGATACTTCTTATATGTCTTAAAATGCCTGTTTAAGTAGTTCAGCAATTAAAAGTGATTGATTGAACAGAATGTTTAAAAGTGTAGGAATCCTTTCTTAGTGACTTAAAACAGCGAAAGGGAGTGGAGCGATATTTAACTAAGCTGCCATCTAAGTTGTTTTCTGTTACTTTTGCTCTGCTGGCAACAGTCTTGGACATGTTTGAAAAGTATTCATGGTACTAACTACCATCCTTTTTTTGTGGCAATATGTGTACTGTTATATAGTATTTGTGGTAGGCATTAAGTGGATGGGATTTGAGGAACGGGGCCATTTCTCCTACAGGACAAAGCAGTAGCCTGTATAAACCCTGGAAGGCAAATTGCTGAGCTAACGAACAGCTTGTGTTAGAGCTTTTTTTTTCTTTTGTCCACGCCCTTTAGTACAAAGCATCTTTAATTGTAGATAAATGTCATCGTTTATAGCTTCCGTGTACGCCCAGAGAGTTCCAAGGTGTAGCCAAGCAGCAGGACAGAGCCAAGAGGAAATACCTACTGGAGGTGGGCTGTGGGCTTGGTTCAGAACTGGCGCCCTCCTGCAGAATACTTCTATTTTGGATGGGTGTTTTGTGCCCATGCTGGAGAAGAAGGAAGAGTGGTCCAGCTGAGCCTTCAGATGGTGCTGTGTTCTTCTCCATCCACTGAGTTCCTGGCTGATGAGCCTGAGGTGTGTGAGAACAGAGCTGTCCTGTCAGCTGAGCACGATCCAGGGCTCCTCTGTAAAGAGCATCCCAGGCCACTGTGATACATTATCATGTTGACTGTCATAAACTCTGACCTCTCCTCCTCAGTATTGTTACCCATGTCGTTGAGGTGATCATATACATCTGTATAATCCTGCATTTTCAATATGAGCCACCTGCAGACTTGTCAACTAATGTATGTGCCATCTTGTGGCAGATGATCAAGTTACATCAAGTTTCTCTAAAAAAAAAAAAAACAAACAAAAAACCAAAAAACGAACACCAACCTGAAGTGGGGAAGATCCTGTAATTTTAACATTATAGAGATGTTGTAGCTTGCAGTTTTTCTTCACTAGCATTTTGAAATGGTGAGCACACACTGAATTAGAGAGGTGGAAGTGGATGAAGATTAAGGTCTCACAGGTAAAACATTCAGCATGTTGCATAGTGGCGTTTGGAGCTGTGAAGGATGGAACATGCAGATTGCGAAACTTGTGAGCAAGTGCTCTGTCGTAAATGACTAAAGAAAATCCAGAATGCCAGCGTATGAAGGAAATCCAACTAATTAAAACCACCCAGGCTGTTTCCATTTTGTTCATTTTGAAAAGTGAATGTTAATGGCTGGTGCTGTAAAACTAATGGTGCGGTACAGAATATTCACTCCAAAAGTCCTTTCATTGTCCTATGTTGTCTGTACAAGCTAGAAATCCCAGGTTTTGATTTTTCACACATGGAAAAGAATGTTCCAACACCTGCCTATAATTGTGGGTGTATGCATTCCTAATGCAAAAGGTATGCGCTACATAGGAAGGTGATTAAATTAAGGGCCGGGGGGTGGAGGACACCCAACACATGCATATATGGAAGAAGACTCATCCTCATTGTTTTAGTTTAGATTAGGCTAAAATTTCTAATCATGAGTAAACAGAGTAGCTGGCAAAATGCAGGTTCATGCCTGGAGCCTTCCAGGCTTCTTTTCCCTCAGTGCTCATCTGCTTGTGCAAACACAGCTCCATCCTCCCGCCGCCCTGCGAGGAGGAAGGCGCAGCCCCTGCTTGCCGAGGTGCTTCCAGCTCTCCGCAAGCGTGCGGGAGACAGCGTTCCTGAGGCCGGCTTGCTGCAGCTGAGGAGACAACACTCATAGACCCCCTTTGATTAGGATGTGTCAGTGTTGTCAGGGCAACTGTTAACAGCGGCGTATCATATTTTCTCCTCTTGTGTTGCGGGCTGAATATTTCAGTGTGCCGTAGCTGGAAGAGGGTTGCAGGGGAAAAGGTGCTGCAGCAAGGAACCCGGAGCTTTGGGCTGGGATCTGATTGAACAGGTTAAGACAGCGAAGAGCAGCATCCAAACCTATGTGCCTTTAATTAGGGCTTTTCTTGAAGGTGGGGAAAGACTGCAAGCCTTTCGCTGCCGACTGGATGTTGGTATTTGTCAGCTGTTTGCATACTGCTTATCCATAGGGGATCTATTACAAGTGCTCAAATGAACAGGCAGCGTTGCAGCTAGCGGCTAAGCAGGGGCTGCAGTTTCTTACTTTTTTTTAATAAGCAAGAGGCAACAGCAGCATGCCTGGTTCAACTACTGCCCTCCGACAAGAGAGATTGAAGAAAAGTGCCAGGCCAAATCCCCTGGGTTTATTCACCATTAACGAAGAGGATGAGCAGCAAAAGAACGGGAATTCCAAAAGACTGAAAGGTATGTCGCGGTTCTGCAGTGCAATCAGGGCTGTGTGTGGAATATGCTGCGCAGCAGGCACAGTGTTTTATTAGCTCTTCTGTGTGCTGTAGAGAGCCGGTAAGCGATTGGTGCAGTTTGGCAACGCATATTGGCACCCACAAAAGCCCTGTGCATGATAGGTGTCTGTATTTAAATCCCCTGGATTGTTATGCAATTGTCTGCTTTGGATATGAAGAAAAAAAATACTTTTTAGTTATTAACCCTCTTTTCCCTGGTAAGGATAAGGGTCCTGCATAAGAAATATATCGGTGAATTTCTGTGTGTTTCCTTTGATTTCTGTGCACACTCTGGATAAATACTGATTTAGAAAAAAAGTGATTGTAGGCTTGGAGAATACAGAATGCAATACCAGCCTGTTGTAGAAGACAACTTTGCCAAAGACAATGTAAATTAGCTATACTTCCATTTGTGTGTATAAGGAGCAGCATGCCTTTGGCAGAGTATAGAGAAATACACATTGTTCAAATATGCTGACTTTGGTAAGTCTGACAAACATCTTCCCCCCCCAAACTCCAGCAAATTGTAACTGCTAAAGAAAAACATTTATGGTGTTTAAGGTAGATTGCGTGGTGGTGGTGGAGGGATGCTGATGGCCATTGATTTATAACAGGGGTCTGTCAAGCCTGTGTAGCCACTGTCTATCTTATCATGTAATTAACGTTTTCCACATGGATCCTAGTGTTTAAATTCTGTTGATCTGGCAGGGATCCTGTACCTTACAATTGTGACTGGAATTTTAAGTTTGATCATTAGAATTTTTATTCTTTTTTTGTCATCAAGTGATTCCATTTATATGAGCACTCCATTCTGTGGTCTTATTTTGGGCAGGGGGAAATTGTACCAGATTTTTTGTTTACAAAACAAATGTTACTTTGTAGCCTCAAGACAGTGTTTTAAATTTCAGATGTTACCATTCTGCCATGTAACAAGAGAGGCTAGCAAGCATTTAAATAGCAAATTTATAGTATGTATATTTATTAGAGCTGAATCATTTACAGCTAACTAGTTATTTTTGTTTTCTTGAAGGAAGAAGATAGCTTGATAGCTGTTACAAACAAATTCAGAATTCAAGATTTTTTGAATTTGCAGCTTGTACTTTTTTTCTCAGTAAAGAACCTGACAGCTCTGAGCATCGTGATAAAATATATATTGCTAGTCATTGTTAACATGCCTAATGTGTTAGGATCTTGTGTACATAGTTACCTGCTCTTCTGTATATTTGAAACTGCCCATATAAAATGGAGATACAAACTCTAGTGTGAGGTTATTGAGTTTTTAATGTTTTAAGAAGCATATTACTTTCCTTTCTCACCCACTGGATGACATCCAGAGTCAACAGTCCACAAAGCTGAGAAGCAATAATTTTCCTGGTTTTGTTCAATGGCACTGATAGTTTCCCAGGGTAAAAGTTCTTGTTGACTTAGCTAGTATTTTCTACTTGCAGCAGTTATACAGATGTGCTTATCTTTTGTCTCTCTTGTTATAACTGAGATTCCATTTTTTATTATTCCTTTTTTTCTCTTGTTGCTGTGAAATGTAAGTAGACAAATGTGCACAGGAGCACAGACAGCAAACTAAGAAGTGCATGTGGTTTTAATAAGATAAAAACTTGGTGACTTACCTTGAATGTTCCTAGTGAGAAATAATAAAGGAGGCTGTGCAAAATATTTTGGAAGTATACTCGTTTGTTTTTCTTTTATTAAATAGTTAAAATGGCTCATACCATCTCTAGAACACCATTTGCACACTGATAGATGTAGTTATTTACCCTTCTGTATATTTGAATGCATTATCAGCGGTTAGGTGGGTTACAGCTGGAATGCCTTGTCATGGAGTATGCATGTATTAAGGATGATGTTCTCCCTTCCCGGTACCAAGCAAGGTCACTCCAATGCAGCTCTGAGCAGAAATGTGAGATGTGTGATGGACCCATGTGAGGCTTCCTTGAGTCTCTTAGTTTGTTGTTCTGTTGCTACTTTACAGTGTTTGTTTCGTCTTAGTTCTTTACCTGTCCTGTTTGTTCAGCAAGCACCTGCAGCTGCTGAGATGTTTCTTTTTGCTTTTCCCCACTCTAGCACATACTAAGTCAGTGTCATCTTCATGGGAGGTGGGCTACATGATGTCTTCATCTGCAGTTTCTATAGTCATGCTGGACCTGTCTTTATACAGCAGTTCAAAACCCGAGAGAACTTTAATGGGTTTGATACTCCAAAGTAATAAAGCAGATTGTTCCTCCTTTAAGGATGTTCGAATATCATCACAAGTTTTAAAATAATTGTCATTTTGGTAGTTCAGGTCTTCTCAGAATACAAAGGCTTGATTAGAGCTTGTATGAGAGTTGTTTTTGTCATCTGGGAAACAAATATTTATGTGGATCATAAAGTGGCTAACGCTTGTCAGATTTTCTGCAAATTGATTTTGGTACCAGCCATTTCTTTTCTTGTCTTTGGCTGTCTGTACTGTAATCTGAGAAGTCTTGGTAGGCAATGAGTTTGTTCCTCCAGTGTAAACGAATAATGAAATCAAAATATTTGTCAAGGATTTTTTTTTCATCTGGAGATATTAAAAGCCTGCAGTGATCTTTGTAGCCGCATGCTCCTGATACTTCCTTTCCTTTGATGTGAATTGTATTCTCTGCTTTTTCACTAACCTTTAACTTCCTTTCCTCCTCTTCTGTTTGGGACAAGGCCTGCATTTTTGTTACATGTCTGTATAGCACCCACTGTTGCAGGGTCTTGAGCTGTTGCTTAGTAGAACAGTGCAAATAAAAACTACTTTGAACTGCTTTTTTTAACTTTTATTAACATCCTCTATTCTGCTCTCCTGTTATAACATACAAGAATTTTGCTACATAATGCACTCTTCAAATACAATTTGTACGAGTTTACAGAAGCTTATTTTGCACTCGATTTTTTTTTTCTTTTAGTCACCAGCTTTCCAGCAGTTGTGCAACTATATCCACAAAGAAACCAGACAAAACAGGTAGAGAACCACACACTTAACAGCTTCAATGTTCCCTTAAAGCTTGTATTGTAAACCAAATATTGTTTCTGTGACTGAAGATAGTGTGTGAATGTGGTTCTTTATGTAAATCACAAAGACACGTCCAGGTAGATAAGTGTTTAATTAAAGCTATCCATCCTGTGTGTGTGAAATTTAGCCTCAGCCATTCTTTGAATTCAGGCACAAGCAATTCAATTCACCTTAGTATTTCCCTCCTCTGCCTTGTTGATTTTGTGCACCTTGGATGTAGTCTTAGTAACTCTTACTCATATGAAATTTTTAAGTGATGCCTCCTCTCCTTCTTCCTGGGGTGGGGGTGGGGAGATGATACCTTCTCAGGCTGTTGATAATGTTGTGTTTCTAAAACTATTATTTGAAGAGTGTAGAAAAGTAATGCTTATATTTCTGGATTATAAATTTGAATAATAACTGAAATAGCTACCTTACGAGAGCTATGGCAAATGAATGAAGTCTCAACTAACCTAACAATGGAATCCTTCACCTGCTTGCTTATTTAAAACTGATCAAGGGAGTGTACCTCTAATTTGCTGAGTGAGTATTGCTGCTAATACAAAGCTAGACATACATGTTTTAGGTCTCTGAACAGTAACACTGATTCTTTGTCATCTTGAAAACAAGAAAAGGGGTTTTTCCTGTGCAGGGCAGCGATGTCTGTGATTACCAGCAGATTTTGCTGCAGTTTCATGGATGGTAATGTTTTTGTGTAAAGCTCATTTCAGATGTAAGGTTTGTTCATCCAGAGAGATGAGGGAGATTTCTTCTGACATGACTGTTTATATGCATAGTCTCCATGTTCTGCATGTATTGGGGAACTAGACACTCCTTGTTAAATTCAGATTGGCTAACTTTGAATTCAGTTGTTATTTTGTTGCTCTGTGTCTATACCCAAACACAAACTTAAGATACCTGAAAGAAAAGGTAATTTGGCATCTTCAAGGGTATTAAACTGACAGTCCTGGAAACTGAAACTGTATACCTACAAAACAGGTACTGTATGGGGTGTGGAAGTGTAATCTTATCCCACGCTGCGGAGTCTGTGCCTCAGGCTGGATCCAGAATGACAGCTTGGTCTCCAGCTTCCACCACACTTCAAACCAGCAAAACTGCCTGGGATGGTGGTTCTCCCAAGGGGGCCTCTTAACCCTCGTTGGTAGGCTGACCTCCAGTTTGGTTTGGGCAGAACAGTGAGCAGCTGTTAAAGGCTGGTGAACTGGCTCATCAAAATCAAGTATTGGAGGTTTTCATGACAGTTGGTAGTGTTATCTTGCCCATCTGCGTTTGAGGCAAAGTTAGGGGAAAGAGTGGGTGGAAGGAAGGAAAGGTACCAAGTCTCATTACAATGCAGGTTGTATAAAGGGGCAGGGCTGAGAACCTGGACAATGTGGTTCGTCATCCTGCACCTTCCAGTGAGTTCTTCTAACATTTTTCCACACTTTCTCTTCCTTTCTGCTAGCCAATGCCAGAAGAGGGATCCAAAAGTATCTGTGATTTTCCTGGATGTTTATTTAAAACCAACTCTCAAAGTATCTGGGAGGTACATTCTTAAAAAAACCCCTATATTCACTACCTAATTTGCAGCCGTTGGGGATGCAGAAGGAAGTTGTGGTTTTTTTCAGGAAGCTACTACAAAGCTGTCTGCTTTGTAGGATTTCACCGTCCATAGCTGTAGGTGCTGGGTAGCATGAAACAACTTACTTGTAATAAAGACAAGGAGATCCTAACACGAAGTAATTTATTTGCAGTAAAACAAAGAGAATGTGCTGGAAGTCTCAGGGATAGCAGGGAATATGTCTGCAGACCACTGGAGCAAATCTGATTTGTTCAGTCCCTCTGGCTTTCAGAGTGAAAGTCCCAGGTCTGAGGACTTGGCTTGTGTTGTAACACAGTCTGTTCATCAAAGTGTGTGCTGGGATTACTGAGAGCTTATCTATGCTGGGTAAGAATCATCTTACACTTCTAGCTCAGCTCTGTGAGAAGAGGCTTCCAGTGCTGATTCTGGAGGATTGTGTTCGTATATTTTGTCCACTGTTTTTTGTGGGGGGGAAACAGCCTGTGATCTCGTGTGCTCAGGGAGCATACTTGACATTGAGTATGTGGATGGCAAAAGTCTGAAAAAGTACATTGATAGTCTTTAAGGTTTAAGATATTTATTAAAAGGAATTCAGGTTAACTTGGAATGTGAACTGAGGATAATCCTAATGAGGGAAAAGACTGAATTTTGCAAAGTAACTTTTGTAAGTAAACAGGGTTATTTCAACCAAGATATAAATGATAACATAATATTCATCAGAGCTGTCCGTGTGAGAACAGGGTGCAGTATTTGGTTAATGTACTTGCAGAACAGAATGCTCGTTGAAGTTGCAAAAGGACTGGAGTTAAATTTAATTTAGACAGTTCTCAAGAAAGCTGTATATAATAAGAGACACCACTCATAAAAGATTGATAGCAAGCAGTGGAGCTTATTCTTTATTCACCATTACCACTGTAAAAGTAGTGTCTTTAAAAACCTTGAATTTGGAATACAATTCCAACGGTGGGGAAAATACATGTAAAACGAATGTAGGTTTATGGGCATTTCTTATGGGAGAGAGAGAGACCTGGAAAGTGGTAGATCTGTCAAAGGATCTTGAAATTCTCTGAGATTTTGTTGCATTCTTTTTTTTTTTTCTGAAAATATGCAAATAATACTTTCTCAAGGTACAGTAACATGCCATTGGAATAAGATGACAGCAAGAAGAAATGGACCTCTATGTCCTATCTGTACCATGTTACACATGCCTGGCTCATACCATGTTTTTATTTTGCAGTGGAAAAATGAGGCAATAGCCAAGCACGTTTTTTAAAAGAAATATGTTGCAGTTAGAACCCCCGATGTTTTTGTGATTGTGGTGTTGCCAAGTGTCTTGGCGCTCCTGCTGCTGTTTGCAAGCTGTATCAATTCAGTCCTTCAAAGTTGTCTTCTTATCCAGGTACGTAGAAGTCTGGCTTTATTTTTAAGAGAAGACCTTTTGCTTGTCATATTGAACTCCAGAAAAATTAATAAGCACTGGCCTAGAGTGTTGCTTCTGGCCACGAGCAAGTGATAATGGAACTCTACTCATTACTGGGCTCAGATGAATTGGTGGGAGTACATAATTTTTCTTCTGGCACAAACTCACCCATGTACATTCTTTGCTTACTCAGCTACCCACAGAGTACTTGTGCTTTTTTTTTTCCCCTGCTTCTTTAAATTCAATCTGTACTTTACAACTGGAGAACTTGTTTTTCTGGTATTTGAGCATTAAGAGTTCTAAGTGAAAGCACCTCAAAGAGTTTTGTATTATTATTAGAAAGTCTTTTCAGAACTGATTTGTGTTTTTAAAGCCACGTTAAGGAATTATTTAACGCAGTCTACCCAACCTCAGGCCACAACAGTAATGTGTCAGGAGAACAAATGCCACAATGATAGATGCAATTTGCTCTGTTTTAATGAACTACCTTCACTCACTGAAGGTGCATCACACAGTGCACTGTTTTTGCAGCCAAGCACTACTTGAAACTCATGAGTTTCACCTGCATTGAGTTGAAGCATGGTATGAGTAGATGCTGATGTCTGTGGGTCAGATCTGTACAATGAAGGTGAGGGAGGCTATGGGCAACATTTAATAAGCAAATTAAAATGCAAATGAAACATCAGAAATGAAATTGGGGAGTACTCTAAAACTTGGGCTTTCACATCTTGTTGCTTGAGGCAAAGTACTTTCCAGAGGAGTGGAATCATGTTTACCAAATTCTACACAAAACTCCTATCTCATTGTTTTATAGGTTTGACTGTGACAGCCATTGAATATCCAAATTGTCCCAAACCCCATCTTAGTGACCTGTATGTATAGATGTAGCGTAACTGCTTAGTCAGGCTTAAGGTAGGAATGACTAGGGATAGCATGTAGATTGTTTAAATTTTCTTTTTATACTAGCAGTTTCAGAGGACAAGCACTTGAATGTTAGCTTCACTTTCTCCTTTAAATGATTAACTTGTTGATAATGGCTAGAATAAGCAAAGTTCCTGTAGGCAGGTCACTGCAGCTTAACTTGGGTGCAGGTTTCTCCAGAAAGTAGAATTTGTGTCCTTATACTAGAGGGAAGACAAGGGGTTTGGGGCAGGCTGTGCCAGTGCAAAGCTGAACTGTCAGTACTGGCACAGACCTGTAGCTGCTCTGTGTGTGTGTTTGTGCTGGGGAACTGTTGAGTTGTTTTGAACCAGAATAATACCTCTGTAGCTTCATTGGGATGATGGTACAAGATTCTCTCAGTCTAATTGTTTGCCAGATTAAAAGTCCATTGAAGTTTTTGTTCCCTTTTATTGATGCTGGGCAAATAGATTATCTTCTAGTTGTTTCAGATCTGTTGAAGCCTAGTCTTGCTCTTCAGCTTTGTAGAGGCAACGCAGTTTTTCTCAAGTATTATCTATGCTTCTGTAGGTTTGAGTTCATGTCTAATTTATGGAGTATATCAGTGCAGATGTCAACAAGAGGAAACTGGGTTTGGAATCAAGAATTTGAGCAAATCAAGCACAGGTATATGCTAAGACTGGTGGGAAGCAAAATGTGGAAAGTAGCAGAGATTCCAAACCTTAGAAAACTTCCAGTTGATGTCCTTCACTTATGAATAAATATTTAGTTACCTTAAGCTCTTTTCCTTTTCTGGTACTAGTGTCTATACAGCTGGCTTCAGGGAAAGCAGGAGTTTCCTGTTAGAAGTCATAGCTGTGGATTTACACTTGGTCCTTAACCTCTGTAAGTGGTTTTCAGTAGTGTGTGTTGGAGGCCAGATTTAGTATCAACATGGAAGAGGAGGTGAAGAGTCAGTTTGCTTAGGAGTTGAGAGTTACCCAAAAACCTCAACAACCCAGGGGCAATACTTGACATACTGGAAGACCCAGAAGGGATTCTGCGTACTTACAGACTGAATTTGTAGTTTGGTCGCTGGCCACCTGCTCTTCAGTCTTTATTTCTCTTGTTTAATACCGCTACAGTCTGAACCTGCAATCATACCTACTAATTTGCCTAGCCCTTCACGTGGAGGTTGATTTTTCAAAGTCAATTTTCTTCTGGGTCTTTCTCTTATATCTGAAGCAGATGTAGGAATAACCATCCTTCCACAATCTGACATGCCCGGTGTAACTGCTCACAGATCTCTTCTGTGATCTGCTGCTGATTTTTTTGTTTAGCATCGGAGAGTTGGGGAATGAGGCTGGTGCCACTGCACACCCCTGCAGTCAGAAAGTACTCCAGCTGGTGGAGTTTTGTCTTCAGCCTTGCTGCAGCCTAGTGCCATAGCCACCTCCTATTGCATGGTATGCTGTGCTAGAAATGTGCTCTCCTTCCTTATCAGGAACAGGGATGCCTCCTGAAGGATCTGAGGATAGTGGATGACACAGAAAACATTAAGAAGAACTTTTATTGTCTGTGTGCTGAGAGACAATGAGGAAAAGGAGTGAGGAAGTAACATACACTTAAAGAAAAAACAAAACAAACCACATTTCTTCAGGATGTCTGAATTCTAATTTAATTGATGGGAATATGATTGTAATGCTGATGTCTTGGTCAAAGACAATCTGACTAGTTGAAAGTCCAGTGAAAGGTCCTGGGCCTAAAATCTCATAACATTCTAAAGCATACTGTTAAGTGTGCTGAAGAGGCTTGGGTTTTCTACTCATGAATTCCAGATCTTTTTCAGCTTCATTTTAAACTCCCGCATAGGCAAGGTTTATTATAGAAGTGCTGACAGAACTTGATTCACGCTGTTGCGTATCAGTGTACAAAGCTATCCTGTTTCTCAATTTTGCTTCAGAGAGCTTTTCAGAAAGCTGTTTTGGAAATGCAGGTTTATCCAGTTACCCACCCTTGACGTGAGAAATCATCCTTTTACGCAGCCAATTCTAGCTTTGTTTTTTTCCTTTTTCAAAGTCTGTTTCCTCATTACCCGCATGCTGACTAATGCACTGATGAAAATTACAATACTAAATTTTGGCTTGTGTATCCTAAGACACTATGAATGAGATCAAATGTGTCTGAGCTGTTTTTGAAGACACGGAGGTGTTATGTCAGTGCACTTTGCACTTGTTTATAATTCTGAGTGCAGCAGTGGCAGTATGGTGGAAAACAAACTGCTGAACCTTCTTGCCTGTCATTGTTTCATTTCACCGAGGAATGTGCACCCCATCTTGGACACGCAGTCCACACAAACTCTGAACAATACTACTTTCACGTTTTGCTTGCATTCCCTTTCACTAGAAAAAACAAAACATGTTTACCTCACTCTCTTGTTCCCTGCAGCAAAGGAAGAAAAAGAAGTTTGTGGTTTTAAAAAAAACCCAACAAAACAACCAACCAAACAAAAAAACCCCACAAACAAAAAAACCCCAAACCAACCTTCTCCAGTCATCTAGCTACATTAAACTGCTGTGTTTAGTTGCATTCTGAGGGTAAAGGGATAAAGAAAAAGCAGATGGCAACTGCCATCTGCAAACCAGAAAAGGACAGCAACAACCAGTGCAGAGTGAGGTACTGGCAATAAAACCAGGCTGCAGACCAAGGAGCTTGTGCTTGCCTTTGTGCCTGGGTTATCAGCGTTTTGGTATGTTCTTACACTTCCAATCTGTCTTTTCTGAAATATTCCATAATGTATTTATTTACTTTTGTGCCAGGATTTTTCTTCACCAAGTTATTCTCAAGTTGAAGGAACACAACTGTCAACTGGTTTGTTTTCAGGGAGTTTTTGTGAGCCTCACGGTCCCTGTGAGTTACCTGGACTGCTGGTGTAACCCGCATCTCAGATACTCAGTGTCACTGAAGATTGTATGCAGAGTAGCTTGGCTTTTCACTGTAATATCTTTAAAATGCAGTCAATAACATGCAGAGCATAGGAAAGCAGTGAAGACTGGGTTCCTCACATGACGGTGATGCTTATGGATGCCTCCTTTTTCTGTCAGACTTTTTTGTTTAACCGCTATCCTTACAGATTTCACTTGTTTGTGGCATCTGGGTGATGAGCAACATTCCAATACTGAAATATTTAAGAGGACAGCATGACAGTTCGATCTTCCTCTCCTGAGAAGGGAAGACAGCATCTCCATGATCACAATGTGTTGGAGTTCTGAATAGGCTCCTGACCCCAGGGTTTTCAGAGTTGATTTATGCTCATCTTAAGCTCTGCAAACAGGACCTGCTATTGCCTGGCTGTAAATGGGAGTGCAGTGTGTTTTGCTGCTAGCAGTTCCCTTTTACACTCAGTGAAGATTTAGCTTAAATTTTGATAAAGTGCCATTCTTTGGTTTTTCTCTTTATACTCCAGGCTTTGATTACGCAGTTTTCTTAAACTTGTCCTAGGACTTCTTTTCAAAAATATCTAGATAATTGCCAGTAGCAAGCTCTTATCACTAAGCTAGTCCCAGATGGTGAGGCTCTAGCTTTTTGCCATAAATCAAGGCAAGGTAGTTCTGCTGACAAAATGTGGAAGTCTGCAGGCCAGTTTTAGTGGAGTTGTCAGGCAGAGGTACTTTCAGATGTCTTTGACTGGTTTTGTTTGTTTTGGGGTTTGGGATTTTTTGTTTGGCTTTGTGTGTTTGTTTTGTTTGTTTTCTGTTTTGTTGTTTGGGGTTTTTTTTGTTTGGTTGTTTTTTTTTAAGTAGAGGGGACAACAATATAGCCTTGTAAACTTGACCTGGTAAGTTACCAAGAGCTTTAAGGGGGTCTGTGTTGGTGAGAGAGATTACCCTCATCTGTTTGTTACCTTTCATTCTTGCTTGCCCTTGTTGTGGCTCCTAGGAGTGTGGTCTCACACACTGCAATGAGCGAGTCACATAAGCAGGTACCTGCTCTTGAAACCATGTAAGCTGATGTAGTTTTAGAAAGAAACAAGCTAGGTAGTAACCTGATGAGAAGATTTACTTTTGTATTTGTGATGGTTGGTAACATCTGTTTCATCAGTCCTTAAAAAGAGCCAAGATATTTCTTATAATGATGCAGTAGAATAGTTGAAGTGGGTTGACAGAGTTACTGCATACTAATAAATGGGATGTTCTGTGTAAGTAAGCAGAATCCAACAGCTGTAATTCAAAGTAAGATTTTGAATTTTTCATCTTGGTTACAAAACATTTTGTAATGTGTGTCTGTATGAGGGTCCATTTACTTATTTTTAAAGCTTTTGTCCTTCCTTGTTCCCAACCAGTTCTCTACCACAGAATATCCAACCTGACCTGCTGGCTTTGGACTGAAGTAGTGTGAAAGTACACTGAGATAGGAGGCTGGGAGTGAGTGAGAGACACAAGTCAAGAGAAGATGTAACAATATGAACATGGAGGCATGCTCTTCACTTGAAGAAGGCTTGTTTTTTAGTTCTAAAGCAACTGTCTTCTGAGAGTGGTTATTGGAAAACCAGTTATTGATTAACAGTCCTTCCGAGACCTGTGTTGCAAAGACTGCCTTTTCACATGAAAATTCTTGTGACTTAGAGAATAACTGGTGATAATATAATGTCTAGTAACACTTACAGGAACAACCTCAGTTTCTCTTTCTGGGGAGAGGAAACTTCTTTTTGCAGGACATCCTGACAATAGTGATTATGATGAGAGCTTTCCCATCTGACTCAAATATTTCAGGCTGTGTTGGGATTATTGAATATTACTCTCCAGAAAAACAGCCAGCCAGTGAGAGTCTAATTACTTGTGACTGAGCAACAGTGCACCTACTTCCCATTCTCTGTACAGCATTTTCTCCCTTTCTTTTGTCCCAACTTATTTGATCGATTTGACCTTTCGCTTGAATGTTCTTTAAGTTAAAGCAGCATTAATTATATACTCCAAAAGGGTTTCATATGTAGTATAACATATATATATGTTTGTGAGAGATCTATATCTCACAAAATTATTTTTTACACAATGAGAACAAAACGTTTTGCCTGTAAACCTTTTGAGGAGACTTTGCTACTTGCAGGTATTAAAAGATGATGTGAAATCACTGTCTGCATATGTTTAAACTTTCACTCTGTGTTGTGCTCTTGCATCTTTAAATGGGAAAATCCAATGAGAGGTGGCTTTCCTGTTATATAACACACTGCTGTGCAATTCTAAATGCTGAAGCCACCTTCGTGAAGTTGCTGAAGCACCTTTATTTTTTGCTGCTGTAAAGTAGTGCAATGCTGGATTGTGTTTTATGCTTTGCTTTTTAAAGGGGGAAAAATAAAGTCAGGAAAATAAGGAAGGCTATGTTGGTGTCCTGCATACCTTCAAGATTAATTGGGACTTTCTGCTGAAAGCGAAGTTGATTTGTGTTGTACACAACTCACTGCTGAATAAGGGTAGCATTGAGGCTTATGTTAATTGGCATTGGAGACTTTTGTGCTCTTTCCCCCATGCTGTCCTCTGTGACCAGATTGGGAAGGGCTAGCATGAGTTGTAGCTGGGCAGAGCCGTTCAGGCAGTGATGCTTGCAGAGTAGGGCTGTTTTAATGGGACACTTGCCTATTAGCGTCTTGGTTGTGGTCCACTGAGCTCTGCCTTCCATGTGCCAGTAGAGTCAAAAGCCGTGTGTGCTGAGGTGCTGGTGGCCAAGCAGACGGCAATGGAGATTGCCTGCCAGGGTGATTTGCAAAGTAGGTCTGCTGTCACTGCGTTGGATTTGCCTATTGATGGACTAGGTGAAATGTCGCTACACCAGTTGTTATAGTCTTTCAAACAGTTTTAATTTCTTTTGGTAAATGTTGTAGATACAGTGCTGCTCAGTCAGCCTAGGAAATCACAAATAACAGATCACAAATTTTAAAGTATTTCCATTCCCTGTCCCACCCAGGTAAGGCGTTATAACATACGGTGTGGTTTGTGATTTTGGTGAAGTACAGGGGTTAAACTTTTTTTATCAGTGGTGTTTGTCTAAGTGTTCCCACTCTCTGTGGGTACCTTTTGGGGGATGTCTTCATGTCAGCTGATCCCCAAAGCTTTCTACAAGCAAGGATTGCTACTGCACCAGTGTTTCTAATCCCAGCCTTTGTGGCAAAGTAGAAAGCAGTGCTGTGGTGAAGTGCTTAGGGTGAAAGTTGACTTTCTTGACATGAAGAGAAGCCTTTCTCTCTGCATCTGGCCTTCTGCAAGAGGGTACTGCCCTTCACCCACATCCTATAATAGAGGTGTATTGCAAGGCATCAGTGATGAATATATCAATATTTGAAATCTGATTATTTGAGAAAGAAAATAGGTAAGTTTTGCTAAGGCATTTCCCCACCTTCAGGTAAACAAAGAAGGAACACTTATCTGTGGGAGAGATGTGGGTCTCTCTTTTTTTTTTTTTTTTTTTTTAAAGGTCCATTGTCTCTAAACAAATACAGATGTAGGCAGATTACTAATGCCAGCTGGTGTGTAGGAAGAGGTTACACTATAGATTGCATCACAGGCTTGGCAGAATGAAAACAAAGTTTGCAGACAGTGCTTCTAGATCCTGTTCTTGCTCTGTTAAGTACTTTCTTCTAAGAGAGTGGGAAAACCCTACTAGACTGTTGCCTGTAGTAGTTAACTCTACAAATAGATGAACAGTGAATTTCGTAGTCTGCTGTCACAGCTGGAAAGATGTCCCATGGTATCAGTTGGAGCCTACCTATTAAAGGACTGAAAAGCTAGACTTCACATGCACTACTGTGCCAGTCTTTAAAACCTCTTCCAAAGGTCTTTTAATAAAGCCCTCTCTGAATAGGAGTAGAAACTGAGAATTTAAAAAGTATATGAGGAAAAAACAAGGCTTACTGACCTTAAAGTATTTAAAATATTGTATGGGATAGTTGCAACTGAATGGTTTGCTCTTTTCAGAGCTGCAAATGTTTTGCACTACTGTAATTCTGTCCTGTGTAGTTGTAACTCATGGGCAGTACAGAGCTGTCTGTCATAAGAAGAGGTGCTATCTGTGGGGAATGTTAGTCAGTCTGGCAAGAAGATGCATGATAAGACTAGCTGTAGTACCTGAAGCTGCCTTGAAGAAATTGGTGCAAGTTTCTCATCAGCCTTTGAATCTCAGATCTGTTTATCTTCTGAATTAAGCATGGGTCTGTACACCCTGCTGTCACATTCAGTCATATCTCAAAATAGTAGAACTTCGAAAAGTTTTATAATTTGGCACTGGAGTGATTACTTTTTTAAAAACGCTTTCTTGGAAAGTGAGGAATTAGTATGTTACTAGGCAACTTGCAGAAAGGGAGTTTGCAGCAGGGCACTTGTGAAATGGTCTGAAGCATCCCTCCCCTCAGTCAGGGCTGGGGCATGCTGGCAGGACTGCAGCAGCGCTGCTCCTGCACACCCTGGTATTGCTCGTAAGGAAAAAAAAAGGGCTTCAGTCCTGAAGCTCCCAGCCTGCTTCTCATCAGAGAACAGGGCTCTGCAGGATTTGGTGGGAAGACAGGTTAAGAGTGTCTGGCACAGGGAAGAAAAGCACTATGAAGAAGACGACTTATTTCTACTTTAATTGTATTTTTTTATTCCACAAATCTTGCTTTTTCACACTTCGTGTTTCTTTGTTGAAATGGTTACTTACCTGGGCTTCCCAGAAGATTGCACTGTCTGCTTACTTGGAGTAGGGTCTATTTGTGTGCCACCTAGCTCTTCTGACTGTTCTCATGCTTCAGGGTTTCCCAAAGATCAAAGACGCATTTACAAGAACTGGAGAGTCACCATGCTGGACTAGGCCCAGATTCCTTGGGTTTGTTCTTGTGTTATTGGCAGTAAATGTCTAGATTGTTTTGCAGCCATACTATCAATTTGCTGCACTGCTTAATGATGAATAGTGAATGTCATCGAGTATGTATAAAGTCAGCACTTTCAAACACAAAAGCTAGAAGTGACTGTGCCTTAGAGATAGTATCACAAAAAAACCTTAAGTGGCACACTCAGTTCTTTCATGTGTAGTCTCTGAAGTCTGAAGAATTTAATAGTGAACTGGTCCCAAAAGTTATTGGCTAGCTTTGGAGGCTTTTGGGGGTTTGGTTTTTTTTTTCTTTTTTTTTTTTTGTGGCAAGTACTTTAACTTGTGCTAATGAGGCTGCTGCTTTAAGACTAGGCTTTGGCTGCAGCTTATTAACTGGCTGAAATAAGACTTTGGGGAGTAATGAGGTACTTGTTCTTGCTACTGAATCAAATACTTATCTGCTGCATAGTTGTTCAGGCTCTATTCACTGTTCCAGTAATTGCTGTGTTTGATAGTGTGGCTCTGTTTTCTAAATCACCAAATTTCTCCACTCAGAGCTGTTTCCTCTAAGATTTGCCGAACATACAGCTTAGCTAAATGCAGAAGAGACTGTTCTTTCCCCAGCATTTTGTTCACTAGGAGAGAGGGGAATAGCTTAGAGGAAATGTGCACCAGCATGCAAGGTGCAATTCCTGACAGTTCTTGCAGAAAACATGTATAGGTGTGTAGTCACATCTAGCTGCAGATGTGCTTATAACAGAAGTGAATAGGTAATGTTTCAAAAGGGTACATGTATACCATGGATACTGTATAGTAGTTACACACATAACATTTTGTGACACTACACTAAAACACTCATTTGGAAAACGTGTGCGTTTCCTAAGGAAAATGGCTTACCCCCTGAGCTGTTAGCTGAAGTTCATGTGTCTTTCCAGTTGTAACATCCTAGTGAAACCAACTTCAGCAGCTGTAGCCTGCATTCGCAGGAACTCCAAAATTATGGTAATAATCATAGAATCATAGAATGGTTAGAGTTGGAAGGGACCTTAAAGATCATCTAGTTCCAACCCACCTGCCATGGGCAAGGACACCTCCCACTTAGACCTGGTTGCTCAAAGCCCCATCCAGCCTGGCCTTGAACGCTTCTAGGGATGGGGCAACCGCAATGTCTCTGGGCAACCTGTTCCAGTGCCTCACCACCCTCAGAGTAAAGAATGTCTTTCTAACGTCTAATGTAAATCTCCCCTCTTCCAGTTTGAAGCCATTACCCCTCATCCCATCACTACATAAAAATACAGATATTTTTCTTTTTATAACATTACTTAACTGTAAATTGTGGCACTTGAAGCTTCCGGATTCTGCCCCTGTTTTCATTCTTATTAATGAAGCCTACATACATTGCTGCTTAACGCTAACTTTTTGTAACTGAAACTTGCTTATTTTTGCTCAGCAGTGGAAGCCACGGCTCTCCTGGCAGCCTCCTACTGGAGAGTGTATCAGACATCATTGCTTAGGTACATAAATGTGTGGAATAACTGTCTAAACTCTGTCCTCTGCTAGCACACTGGGTAGGAGGGAAACAAATCTCAGACTCGAGTGAATTCCGTCATAACCATATTATTAATCAAAATAGCTTATTTGATTTTTTTTTAAAATATGGATTCTGTGGATATAGGCCTAACTGAAATCCAAATGCGTACAATTATTTAACACTTTACTGTAGAAATGCTTGAAACCAAACTGACATCCTAAGGCTCATAACAGCATAGTTGAAGCAAGTTCCTTCACTAAAACTGTGTAATCAAGTGTGTAATTATGGGTTAAAAACAAAGATTATTCTGCACATTTGAATCACATTGTTGGGCACAAAGGGCTTTCTTCAGCACCTAATGAAACTCCTTGGAACTACCTGGGTCACGTACAGGCGGTGTTACTGGCAAATGGCTCATGAGGACTCAAAGGAAGATGTGTTGTTGTTCTTCCTGGAATGGGTACTGCGGAGCACTTCTGGTATCCGTCAGCTGCCAGGCAATTACCCTGCTGTTCTCTTCTGGCTTTACTTTGCCTTACGCAGGTTGTTCCAGGACAGCCATGGAAGTGATTAAACTTTAAAAAAGGGCAGAAGGGATCTTTACATTGTTGTTCTTGGTCTTAAGCCATCACATTCAACTGTTTTCAGCAAATGCTCTTTGGAGTTTGAGAAGTGTTTTCAACATGAGAGATCTGCTCTCAGAGTACCAACACTGTTATTTAGTTGTTCTCTTTGGCGTTTATATACTAGCTTGCTCTTGAGCGTGAGGGTGTCACCCGGTGCATGCACTTACAGGCCTGCATGATACAGGGAAAGGAGACTTTTACCAAAGCATTAACCAAAAAAAAAAAAAAAAATCTATTAAGGTTGACAAAGTATTGGGGGTGGGGTGGGGTGTTGTTTTTTTGTTTGTTTGGGTTGGTTTTTTTGTTTTGTGTTGTTTTGGGTTTTTTAAGAAAAAAAAAAAAAACTTTTTCGTAAGGAATAGGATAAAGGAAGGACAGAGCTCACACAGTGGGCCAGGGGTAAAGCCAACGGTACAGTCAAGGAGCCCTGACATCTGCTTATTCTCATGCCACAGTGAATATTGACTTCTTCAGAAAAAAATTTAGGTTATGTTATTACTGCTGTGGGTGGGGGGGGGAAAAGGAAGTGACTACTTTTTCAGATTTTCAAGAGTTTTTACTGTTAATGTACTGAAAGAATTTAATGAGGACATTGAATCTACAGTGGAAACATATGTCTTGTCAGGAGAGTTTTCAGTCCCATAAATGTAGTTGCCTCCTGGTTACCACAAAAGAAGCAATGAAAAACATCCATTTATATTTTGACATGTAAAGAATGGGAAAAAAAATTTAATAACTTTGCACATATATGATAAATAACTGATGGGCTAATTTATTATAGAGACATTTATAGACACAAAGGAAAGAGTGACACTTCTACTTGCAGTTCGTTCCACAGAATTATGCAGTTCTCACAAATATGTTCAACTCAAAGGGTGGGAAACCAAGTTCCTAAATACTAAGGTATATATAGTGGCTATATATGTATGTATATATCAGTGTCTTCTGATTTAATACTAGTAGACTGAAAGATGATGAAAACTTCACATGGACATTTCCCTACGTTTACAATGTTTTTAAGATAATCGTTTGTAGATCCTTTTATACTCCTTTAAAAGGAGATGGAGTGAAAGTCTTGGAAAGACTTGGAAAAGCTGTTGTAGCAGTGGATTCCTCTCTTAATATTTAAATTTGGGGTCATATTCACTGACAGTGGCCAATGTAATGAAAGCCACAATGAAGCAGAGGTAGTCCAGGGAATATAACTGATGATGAAATCTCCCCAGAACCTGTTTTTCTACTGCTGTTTGACAGCACTGAATTATACCCTTTTCGGGCAATTTTAATATTATTAAGTGCCAACCTGCTTAAGTTTTCCTCCTTAGGATAGGCAGCAGAGTATATAATTGAATTTTTCAGGGGTTCTTTGGTTTTCCGACGCTTGCATTTTTCCCCAAGCCCCCTCCCTCTTTGCAAAGACAGAACAGAAACAGCTTGCTGCTTTTACATGTGTGATCCCCTAGGCATACAGTCGCCTTGTCAGAAATACAGAATGACAGGAGCACCAAACCTTGCCTGCCACTTGAATGATTTCCCTTTCTTTTTCTTTTCTATTCAGTGCTTTCTGTGCTGAACCTTCATAGAAACGGGTCTAGAAAGTTAAGCATCAAGCTGTACCAGTAGCTTGCTCACTAAATTCCGTACTGCTATCATGTTACTCATTTTATAAGTGATGTAGGCTGTGTTTACGCTTTAAAGGTTGATGACTGAACTTTAACATGTGGGACTCCAAGACTGTCTTAGCTAAAGAGAAGTCTCCATCCCTTCTGCTCCCCATCACATTGATCTCAGGCAAAAAAAGAAGGGCGCAGTCTTGAGTGATGGGAACAAGCTGGTAAAGTGCGCTTTTTTTTTCAATGCCGGGTGACCGTTCGCAGGCAGTGTGACAAGGCCCACCTGCAGAGCCAAGCCAGTTACAGGTACAGCGCGTGGGTGGAGATTGCTCTTGTTTTTCTGCTGCTCATCTGGCTAAAGGTGAAGCCTTGCCTGCCAGTGTAGGGCAATCCTCTGCTAATCTGGGGAAATCCATTTTGTCTCGGTCAGTTGATACAGGCAACAATCTCTGCACTCAGACTGAGCTTTCGTCCTCAGAGGTGACCTGGAGGGTAGCATTAGAAAGACAGACCACTGTCCTCTCCGCTGCAGAGTTTAAAATGCATTAGCTCTAGTCACAGTCAGTATTTTACTGAGGAACATACACTTGTCATTGCTCCAGTGCATCAAAAATCTGTTGAAAGGAAATGGCTGAAGTTTACGAAGATGGCTCTTGGATGTCATTAGCTTGTTCGTTCATTTAACACCTTACATTACTTACTGCTACCGACTTTGTTGTGGATAGGCGTGGTTTGTCTTTGTTATTGCAGTGCTGTAACACTCTGGTTCAAGATGCCCCCTTCTAACATGCTGGATGGAGTGTTGGGATGGTGGAGAAAGACAAATTGCGAATTAGCCTGAAATTTGGCGAGGAATTTGAGGGGGGTCTCTCTGGCACACTGAGCTGTGATCAATCTTTGATCCCTCTGAACACTTAGCACACTGATCTCTACTTGTTTAGCTCTTCCAGCTTATGGTATTTTACTTAATCTATAAAAACCATCAACTCTTAGCTCTTCCTAATTTCTGCAGAAAGAGAAGATTAGGAAGAAACCACATTTGAAAAATAATTGAGGAACCGAATAGGGGGAACATCTGTCAAAGTTTGGGACTGTATTCTTGTAAAGTCAACTCTGTAAAATATTTCATAGTTTGTTTTGTTTTAAAAAGTCACCTTTTTCTTTACCTGACCTTTTCATAGAAAATATGTACCAAGTATTTTAATACCCCCTTTTTCCATTGTGTTTTTTGTATGTACACATGCATTCCAGCTTTCAGATGACTCTCCCTTTTACGCTCAGCTAAATGATGTTTATTAAAAATTCATTGCAAGGATGGAAATTCATCTTCCTCCCTCTTTTCAGCCCTGGCCCATTATGAAGGTTAGAGCCTAACCCTTCCTTGCGGCAGGGCTGCTCAGTCTTCATGGCCTACGTGTATCTAGGGCATTCCGCAGCAGCTCTAGCACAGTGTGGCTATTTTTGGCGATGTAGCTTTTGTCTGGCAGTGCTAGAGAAGGATGGCATATGCTCAGCATGTACACGCTGTGCATGTGACTGATTTAATGATGTGGTTTGGTTTAAAAACAAAAGTATTTATCAGTGGGGTTTTTTTTTTTAAAGTTTTGTATAATGTTACAACCCATACAAATTCAATATGCTTGACTGCATGAGTTTTCATTTTCCTTTTTTATGTAATTGTATGCTCAGTGGACTGTGCATTAGTAAATGAATTAGCAAGTTAATTTACCCTACATGTCGGTGATAGAATAGCTTTTACCTCCTTGGGCTGCGTGATCTGAACTGCAGTGTGAATGTATCCAAATACACAAACATCGCTTTTTATTTTTAGAACCATTGTAGTGGGGGGGGTTAGTTTAACTTGTTCTTTCCTTAGGTTTTTAATTCTGTTTTACAGTCAGTTTCAATGGGGTGTTTTTAGACATGTTCTGAATGAGCTTGCTTTTGGTTTTGTTTGTGTGTTTTCCATGCTTTATGTGCTGTACCTCAAGGGGACCACTTGCAGAGCAAGGTACCTGCTCATCATCTGAAGAAGGATGATAGAATTAATTAATGATAATTAATCTTTAGTATTCATAATCAAAGATAATTAATGCTTACACTCTGTTTTGAGTTTGCAACTCAAACTACACAGTGTTTAGCAATCTACCTCCCTAATATTCTGTAAAACCTAGTTGCTTCAGGCTCATGATTTCACAGGAAGAGCTCTAGAGCCTTAGTTATTGTTTCTACCTCAGGGTCGCCAGGTCCCCCGGCAAAAATTTGGACCCAGTTGTACCAGTTGTGGGGCTGGAGGAGAATGTTTGCATCGGAACCAATAATTTGAATAAATGAGATGCTAAAAAGAGCTGAGAATAGAAATGTTTTCATCTAAAGATATAGATCCAATTTGTAAGAGGCTAAGTGGGGTTATCATTGCTGCGGTTGTATGGGACGGCTCTGGCAGGACCAGATGCTCAATTCCACTCTCCCAGGCTCCCTGGCCATATCATAGCCAGAAGGCTGCGTTTCATGTTGGAGCCCAGGTTTGACAGTGATGACAGGACAGAGCTTTGACTGCTGTGGGCCTTCTTAAGGTCATGTAGATTGGCCAGCATGTGGAGTGGGTGGGAGATGCCCTTGTGCCACACATGAGTAGTTGTTACGGCTTAACAAATGATTACTGTAGAACCAGAGTGTTTATAAGCTCTTGCTGTTGAAATGAGAAGTCTAACAATGGCATGATGTTGGTGTGACAACTCCGATTTTAATTATTTTGTAAGAAAATTTATAATGAGGGAATTTCAGAGAAGAATTATGTTTGGGCATATTACATAGATGTGTTTTATATCTTAGAATGCAAAGTAAAACATGACACTGTGGTGCAGGTATTTCTGAAAGTCTGGATTGAAGGTGCTATTAGCATTTTTTTTGAAGATGGGGGAAGTAATATAGCAGTTGCTGTTAAGCTGCTAGTAAGTGATTTGCCATAATATTGGACAAAGTGTTGACATTAAAGACTGTACTATGCTTGTTGTAAAGGGTGGTTTGTTATCAAGGCGATAGAAAGGCATCAAGAATTACCCGATGTCCAAGAAATGCTAAAATGCTGAGTAGTATACTAAATACTAAAATCTTGGAAATACCTAAGAAAACAATCTGCTTATGTACATGTGCAAAAATCCTTCACTAAAACCAAGGTCCCATCTCAATTTAGTTTTTTACCTTGAAATGCAGGGGGGGTTTTGTTTTTGTTTTTTTTCAGTATCACTGTAACTGATGTTTGCACTAAGCCGTTTGAAAAGGGGGTGGGTGGGGGCATGGTGTGTTAAAGTATTGAAGGACTGTCCAAGGCAAACATGGAGGCTCTACTGTCCTACTTCTCTGTTTTATTTGGAGGCAGGTTGGAGCTGACTGACCAAGGCCTCCCTCCCAGGCAGTGTGTTTTGAAATAGGAAGTGGGGCAGTGTGGTAGACAGCTGCCAGCACCAATAACCGGTGGCTTGAGCTGCTTAACAGAGGCTAAGCCCAAATCTATTGACGCAGAGCACGGGGAAGTGCTTGGCAGACTTCTCCCCCTCCCTACCCTTGCATATAATCTCATGATGCTGTGGATGTGACAAACTCCATTTTGATCAGGTGTTGGGCCAGAAATGATGAGAGCGGGTCAGATTTGACCTCAAAAGGATATTTTGATGGCATGCATTTTTGAGGCTTTCTGAAGCTGCACCTTTTCCTTCCGTGACACCACCTCCTTTCTACTCTGGGTTTGCATAATTGCTGCCCTGAATTTTTTAAATGTAGGATGGGAGACTGAAGTAATGCATATGGGGTGATATGGATCATGCTATGGATTCACAGTAGACCTCTGCAGTGCAAATGAGTGTACCGTACTGAATATAATGGATGAAATAGGTAAGCACCTTGCTTTTCATATTTCCAGAAAAAATCCTTTTAAATGGCTTCCCAATTGAAATTTGTAAATGGAAACCACTATTATCTTTAGCCATGGGATACATGTAGTGTTTTTCCTTTGTAGTTTCACTTTCTTATTAATTTTAAGGAGTCTAACATGATGCAAGGGGTTGCAGAAGAGTAATCTGTGAGTACACTGATATTCTGATTTTATTTTTTTAAGATACGTTATCAGATTGAAGGTTTTATCTTTCTTCAGTATCTGCTCTTTAAGTAATTTGTTATTGTTTTCCAAAACACCAGATTTCTTATTTAAGTTGACTTCTTGGTTGTAAGTAGCCATACTCTTGATATATAGTGTAGTCATCTCCTTGCTCACAACATCATTCAGTCAATTAGTTTTAACTTCAAATTTGCGAGACTGATGGAAACTGAGGATGGTAATATGTGGAACAGAAAGGGGCCTGTTGGTCTGTAATGAAATCTTTTACATAAACTGGGGACTGCAATTGCTAAAACAGCTGTTACTTTTGGCATTGGGGTGTTGCATTGTAGCAACTTTGGTGTGAGAATGCTTTCTTTCCTTCATCCACCCAAGGCCAGTCAGTTGGAGAAAGATGTTCTGCAGTGTGGAAGTTCTGCATGGGGAGTTATCCCCTGAATGAGGAATTATTGGAGCTTTTTGTAACCTTAATCTCTTTACTCAAGTTTGTACATGCAGAGCATGAAAACAATATTATTTTGTGTTTTCCCTTCTACCTCCACTTAATTTACTTTCTGGTAACTAAACTGAGCAGAAATTATTTAAAAAAAAAAAATCTTTCTGATGAAGATGCTTTTTTACTGTCTCATTTTGACATTCAGCATGTCTGTCTTCCTCTTTAGTGGTTGCCCGCTATGTTTACTCTGTAAACTTTGGGTTATGCCATGTTAGTGTCCTTTTTGTTTGCGATGAACTATCTCTGAAGTAATAAAATGCTTTTTTCTTTTGCTTTAAGTGCTACATAACATACCTGGAAGTAGCTTGATATTGAATAGTAGCTTGATGCTATCGTGCTTTCTGTGTGCAACACCCTCGCTTGACCCTTATTTCCACTTATGGTGCTGGCAGCTCACAGTCCCTGTACAGAGATGTGGCTTTTCTCCATCTCCTGTATCCCAGGTGCCAGCTGCAGCGGTTTTTGTTTTGTTTGGTTTTGGGTTTTTTTGACAATTGGTGTCTGGCATGTCAGGCTCTAGAGCTAACGTGGAGGGGTGGAAGCCAGCCATTATCCTGCAAGCTGAGGGGTCAGCACCTCCAGATGTTGCCTTATGTTGTGGTACCTGCCCTGGCACACAGCAGCAATCGATAGGTGCTTGCCCATCGTATGGTCCAATTCCAGAGAGCACAGCCCTTATTGCACAATTAGAGGTCCTAGTAAATGTTGCCTGATTTGATGTCTGCAACTGTCATTTGCTTAAATCGTGGCTGTCATACTGGGATTGTTCTGAAAGTGGATTGAGTGGAAAGTTCTTTAATCTCCAAATCATGTTGTGAAGTTACGACAATAAATTATCTGGGTATTTTGAATGTATTAGTTAAGTGGGGCAAGTGAAACTTAGTGCTCCTGGAAATAAAGTATTGCTAGCACTGTCTGATGACTTACTACTGTACATGCACACTTAACTATTTTCCCTGATGGTTACAAGAATTTCTCCCTTTTTTTATTGTTGAGCTTGGATTGCAGGCTTTTTCTCTTGGGAGCGGAGGATTTAGGGAGAGGAAGGAAAGGGATGCTGAGCTGTGAAGTAATTGTGAGGGGAACAAGCAGTGGAAGTAAGCTGAGACCACCTACCTCACTTTAATTTCAAACATAATTTGGAACTTCAGATGTGAAAGGCTGTTGCTTTATTCTGTTGTATTATTGCCAAAATCTTTGGAAATTGAATTTGTCTGAATTATTAATATTGGTTCCAAAAGCAGTGGAATTCTGCAGCTATCAGACAATGTTGCAAAGTAGAAATGAAAGTATAATGTCATTATTGGAGGATGTGAACATAGACAGCATTCCATTATAGGGCCTTGATTGAATGTATTGATAGAAAACAAGGCAAACCTTTAGGCTGTTATAACTTATGTTGATATAATTTCTTTAATTGGTTATTTTTAAAAATAAACATAATGATAGAATTACCAAATTCCTATATTTTGGGACTATTTTAGTATAAAAGAAAAATAATCAGCTGGTATCAAATTCTTCAGTTCTTATAATGAGGAAAATACTCCAAAGTGAGGTTTTTGGACTTCTCTTGCTATTATCCAGTGCTGTCATGTACTTGTAGGCAGCGTTACAAAATCAGAGCTCCTAAAGTTTCTAAAACGTATGTACAGTGACCAACATTTGTTAATGGGAAACAAAAGCGAGGCCAAGGCTGTGCAAAATGATGGAAGGGGAGGGGGAGGAGGTTTGGAGTAGCTTTTCCTTACAGAAACGTGCCTGTGAAAGTATCTCCTAAGTACTTCTCTTCCCTGCCCTCCTGGCCTAGTTGAAAAGCAGATCTGTATTAACAGAAAGATGGCAACTGGAGGTGCCATTCCTATGAAATAGAAGGTTTGGCTGTTTGTTACAACTTTTCAAAATCTAGGGGTCATGTAATGAAGTATAACTTTGCTTGTGTCCTTCCTGCTTGTGGTTAGGGGGAGGTATGGTATTACTAGGATGAGAAGCCCATCATACATTCCCATTTGATCAAATAGGTTGTTCAGTTATTTGGAACGATAATGCTTCTTTCCTTTGGTCTCTTTTTTTGCCTATAAAAAGGTGTACAGATTCCTTGGTCAAAAAGCCAAAAAAAAAAAAAAAAAAATCAATAGATCAGGATAGGAACAGAGTAGTCGCTGAATTGCTGCTTGTCATGTGTTCAGAGCAAGTCCCAGCTTAGACAGAAAACAGATGTGTTTTAGGTATCTGAAGCAAAAGAACCAAAATTACTGTGGTTTTTTTCTAAGCAGTAAAAGATTTGAAATGCTCATGTTGCTCAGCAACAAAACATCTTTGAAAAAGACGTTTATTCACCTGCACAAAATGAGTATGTAGCTTGTTCTCTGAAAGTGTGCAGTAAATGCATGAAGCAGAATGAGACTTTGGGATTTGGTAACAAATGTTCCCTGGAAAGCTTCATCATTAATTTGTAAAAAAAAAAAAAAAAAAGGGAAGAAAACCCAAACAACCCACAGTGTTTTAAGTTGTACCATTTTGGAAATTATAATTATGCTATTAAATGAAAGCCTGAGGGTCGCTGAGACTTAGCTAGCGACTATACATGCTTCCTCTAGTCATGAAAAACAAATGTGGAGATTTTAATAAATGATTGCTACTTGTACTTCTACTCTTACAATATTACGGTTTTTGGTTTTTTAAGATGTCAGAGGACATTGATAGGCACAGCAGATTTACAGGCTCACGTAGCTTTGACTTTCAAGCTTAGGTGATATTTTTAACACAAGGTAGCTGAAAAAACATTTGAAATGACTGTCTGCTATTTTTAATGTGTCTAGCACTTCAAAAAAATCCACATAATCCTCTTGAAACAGATGGCTACAGTGAGTTAAAATCCCACGCTAGGATTTGGACTTTTACCTTGTGCTGAAACCAATGTCATGACACAGGGATGCATCACTGAATTTGGAGGTGAAAACCTATTTCAGAGCTGTGTGGGTTTTATTTAAAAAAAAAAAAATCTGCAGGGAACTGTGGAGTCTCTCCAGATGTTGAGTTGTCTGTTATTTCTTTTAGTTTATGCATTGTATCATATCTTTTTCCAGGCTATGATGGAATATAGAAGTTGGTGTTAACTAACTGTTCCCAAACTTTTCTTCTGTGAGCAAAGAAAGATAGGAAGTTAAATTCTTTAACTTCAAGTCCTGTAAATACTTGAGCTGCCTAACTGAAGGCAGGATTCAAACTGAAGGTTTTGTTGTAACTGTATGTAAGGATGATCCAGGGACACTTTGGGGGACAGGACTGAGGTGAGGAGGAGGATGTTGGTGTTAGTCTTACCTAAAACAAAAGGATGCTTGCTTTTTTTTTCTTTTTTTTTTTTTTAAGCAGGACAGCTGGCTTTATTATCTATAGAACTACGGTAGTGTCTCTAGAGATGGTGACAAGGCATTGGTGTTCTTGTCCAGATAACCGGAAATAATTGAATATAGTTGGTGATTAATGGAAGAAAGGCATATTATTTCAGTGTGCTTGTTTCCTGCACCTTTTTTTTTAATGGTAAAAGGAGGCAAATGAGTGGAAGGTTAAAGTGTTGACACATCTTTAAGTTTTTACAGTTAAGTCACTCAATAGCTAAAATTTATCCCTGGTGAATGCCAGCAGTTAACCAGAGATTAATTTGAGCCTACTAGAAGCAGAAGTAACAGTCGTTCCTCAGGTTAACAACTCATTTGCACCAAAATGTATTTAAACTTAGCAAATACAGAAACCTTTTCTGACTCTTCTGCTATCTGTTTATAAAATATGTACATTTCAAGGGAATGTATTCTGTTCAGCAGTGACAGGAAGAGCGCAGCCCAAGTATAGCCTCAGTGGGTGCTGCCCAACTACTCGGAGGATGCACGTGCACCACTGGTTTTCTCTGCAGGAGTACTCAAGCATTTGCGCCTGCCTTCTCACTCAATTTTGTTACCAACTGCAGCACTCAAGGGGCTGAAATTATGTGAGTATTGACAGATAGAGCTCTCTTATGTAGCTTGGTAGCAGCTAAAGAAGGGACCGGAACTGTGGGGTGGAGAAGAGTGTTTTTTAGACATAAAACTTTAACATGGTCTCTTGCGATGCATTCCAAACTTCCTTATGCTCCCCTAGTTATCATAACTCAGTGTGGGTCCTTCCTAACAAGTTGAAGGACAAAATGTATGCTAGAATATGGAAGATTTTCAAGAGATGTCAGGGAGATTCTTCAGGGAAAGCTGAATAAGTCCTTGAAGCTGGTAGCTCACAGTGTCTGGTGTTTCTAAGGCTCTTACTGCAAAGCCTACTTTAGCGTTCTTAGTTTATTGCTCTAATACCTGCAAATAGCACTTGGAAAAGACAGCAAGCATATAAATAACAAGTTTATTGATGACACATTCAAATCTGGCATCTTCTTAGTGAGACCATATGCATATGAAAATATGTCTTAATATTCTGGGAGTGTTTCTGCTTCCTGATAAAATTTAGGATAACTCTGGGCAATTCTTAAGAAGGCATGTAGGAGGTGAGAGCTGATCTTGAAGATGCAGTCACTCAAGAAGCTGAGTTTCTCTGGACTTCAGTGACAGGTTGCTGTTAGGCATGTTGGCACATGCTAGATTTAATCTTAAAAAAGCTGGTGATGTGACAGTCAGATTTTTCACCGCACTCTACTCGCTTTACTGAGGGAGCTTTTCGGTTTGGTGACCTGCCCCTATTCTCAATTTCTTAATGCTGCTTCAGCTAGACTACCACATCGAACTGCAGAGCAAGCAAAGAGCGCCTTAAGAGGGATATCGGGACAGGGAGTAGGAGATTTGAATGTGTTACATCCATTAGGAATGTCCTGAACAAGAAGTATTGCTGCTGGGCCTGCCAGATGAGTAGTTCAGAAACTAGGTTATTGTGAAATAACTTGGGTACGGTTGCAGCCACCAATTATTTGTGCGCTTTTAGCTGAGGAAAATACAGTGTATTTCTGCTGAAGTATGCTGTGGTTTTGTGTCATGACAAGTACATCTCTGCTGCTTTAATCTATACTTATCCAAAGGCAGAGGGGTACTGGTCATCTTAGGAGCACAGATTTGGAGGGGGCACTCTAGCAACTTTGTCTAATTAAATCATAACCAAGTCTTTCCCTCAGCTGTACGAAATGCAAATGTAGCTCTTAATCCTGCAGACTTTAATAGCCTGAATGCATACATGGAAGCAAAAGTGATATTCCATAGGACTACAGCAGACCTGTAAACAAGGCTGTAACACTCCAAGTGGTCAAAGAGTCTCGGGCCCTTTCTGTACTTCCTGCAGCTTTCACACAGTGCCCAAGTGAGACCTGGTCCCCCAAGCCTTGCAGCCAGTGTTAGCAAGCTCTTTTTTGCTTAATGAAGCTGTGCCCCCAGACTCCCAGGGGCTTGCAAACTTGTGCATGATGTAGATAGAGCCTTGTGCGTGCTCACGTGACCTTGTCCAGTTTGGCAGCCTGGAGTGGGTGGTGTACCCATGATTTACAAAGCCCGTTCATCTGTCCTGGAAAAAAACATTTTAACTATTCTGTCTCGTCATGGTGAAATATGTATATTTACAATAATAGAAACACCTGTAAAATTGGGGGGTTGGACTAGATGATCTCCAGAGGTCCCTTCCAACCGCTGTGATTCTGTGAAAATAAAAATGAGACAGGGAAATAGAGGTTATATTTATCGGGATCTTTCCTCACTGCTTCAGCCTTGCAGCTGGCTGACACAATAGCCGCAGAGCCTCTCAGGGCTGGTGTAGTGTAGAGTGTGTATTGGCATCAACATCTGCCCTTTTTTTTGCTAAAGACTGCTACTCCTGTCTCCTGGGCACGGAGAAGGATGTGCAAAGGTTGAGGGCAGGAAACAGCACAAAGAAATTTGACCCTCTCTTTTCCTCTTCCCAAGCCTGAGCTCTGCTTTCTACTTGTTTTTTCCCTTAGAAAAGCTTTCCCTCAGCATGTGGTGAATGGGCCCAGGGCTCCACATGCTAATGCAGATGCATTGCATGATTTCCTTTCCCTTCTCCGGCTCTTTTAAATGACATTTACATTGCTTAATCTACACAATTTTGCCTGTCTACATGCCTTCTCTTGTTACAGCCTCTGAAATAAGTGATTTAAGAATTTGATAATTATATACCTTGAAAAACTCATTTGTATAACCATCTTGCTAGATTCAAAGCTCTCTTACTCACTCTCTAGTTAGTTTTGTGAAAAGACAGGAAGAGGAAGACAGAATATATTATTGATGGCAAAACTCTGTTTTGACTCTGTTAGAGATTGCTGGAGCTGAAACCTCTTCACAGTAAATTTTCTCTACCTTGTGGAAACAAGCAGGATCACTGGAGTAGGAGAATAAAATATTTGTTGGTTGAAATTTTTGAATTTTCTGATTTAACTCAGTGTTGCCTTACTGTGTTCTCATTGTGTTTCATCTTCAGCTAGTCCACAATCAGCATAACATGAAGTGCTTCTGGAAGACATACACTGTAGGTTTGCCTACACTTCAACACTAAACAAATACAGCAATAATGTAACAAAATCATGTCATAAAGTATTGAAATAATATTTCTTAAATGTAATCTCAGATTAAACCACTTTGGGATGGTTGCTGCTATTTGTTACATCTCTGGCCTCATACCGGCAGTATACTAACATCTGTGGCAGTTAATAAGAGAAGATGCAGTGGGACATCTCTTTTCCACAAAGAAAATTGTAAAGGCAAGTACACTGTTGCAGATGATTTTATGAAGACCAGGGGAAAAAAAACAACAAACAAACAAACAAACAAAAAAAACCCCAACCACAGATGACAGAGCTGCCAACTGTTATGTAAATGTGGAGAAATCCTTAGAAATCTGCACTAAGATGTCTACACTTTTAATACACCGTTAACTGCTTAGCCTTGGGGAGGGGAGGCCCACATAAGGCTTTTTGCCTGTCTTTGGGAGTTAGTAGTTCAGCAACTGTTTCTCAGCTGGTCCATTTAAGCCTGAGTGCATGTAGTGAAAAGAACTCTTTCTGGGTTTGTGTGTGGTTCATTGAACAAGGTGGCTGATTAAAAACAGGAGTGTTTAGTATTGTACATCATGTCCCCCTTTGCTTTTACCCCAACTGACCTTTCAGCTCTGCAGACGAGAAACACATACAGCGATTAGTCAGCCCACACTTATTACTTCAGGTCACTTGCATGGCTTAGACAAAAGGAGGGAGAGGAATATAAATGCAAATATTTTCAGCCATTTGCTTTTAAGGGTAGGATGGAGCATGACAACCTGGGTTGCCTGCTGTGTTACAGTGAGTTTTGGTGGTGTGTTGCCTTTTGGTGGTGTTGCATTAAATGCAGTTGGCTGGTTGGCCACCTCTTAGCAGGAACAGCCAGAGCTGCCACTGGCTGCTGCAGCTGTAGGGGAAGGGGCTGTCATACCTTCATGGCAGAATTACGGGCATCCTGAGTTAGGGGGTGGGATGGAATACCTTGGGCACTTCTTTGTATCCAGAATGTTTTGTGGAAGGAATTGTTAATGATCTGTGGAACACAGTGAGCTTCGGATCTCATCAGCCATGCAAAGTATATGTTAAAAATAATACAAGATACTTTTGAAAGTAGTTTTATGAATAAATGAAAAATGTACATGTTACGCTATAGTTGATTATTTGTCCAGCGTTTCATGTGCTTAGAAAACTTAAGCTCTCATAAGACTTGTTTTAAAAGTTTTTCGCACTAGTGAATTTGGGACATATTCAAAACTTTCTGGATGATGTTATTGCAATTGAAGAGGCATTTTGTTTCTGTTGAACTACTGTAGTTCATTCTGATTTGTAACTAGCTCAGAGGAGGCTACAGTTATCTGTTCTGTCTGTCCCTGTGACTTACCTTACTTTCCTGTTTTGTCAAACACCTAGAATAAGACTCTGTTTTGTGGCAGTTATGGATTCCCCACTGAGTTCAGATCCAGCTCTGATGAAGAGTCTGAATGTACTTGAGTTTATGCATGAAGGTCCCTTGGCTTCAAGAAGGGCCACAGATATAAGCTTGTGCATAGGAGGAAGTGCTTGCAGGTAGGAGCTTTGATTGCTGCTACTATGCAGAGGAGTTTTTAACATATGCAAATATATAAGCTATTTAGCTTCCTACTGAGTATGTTGCATAGCCTGACTCACAGCAGCACCGCGTGATGCGTGGACTACTTGGAGTACAGTGTCCTTCTCCCAGGTTGCGTACAGTCTCTTAATCAATACAATATATAATCCCAGATTAGACGTTGAGAAAGAACAGTTTCCAAAGCTAGTCATAGTGTTCATTAGCTCCTGACCAAATGACTCACTACCATGTCTTTAAGAGATTTTCTTGGAACATCCATAGGAGATTATTGTTCTAGCACAGATCTGAGAGCATCACAAATTCACGTCATGTAAATATAACATTAATTCTTCCCAGGGGAAGATCATGTAAACCCCTAGAATATTTTTTATTTTTACAATATTACTGGAGTTATCTTCTCAAATAGTCATATTCTCTGGCATGGTTAACTCAGCATATTGCCTGAATTCCTTTCAAACATGGAATTGACAAGCGGCCTGCCCTCTTCACTAGAACTTCTGTTCTTTTGAGGTGGAATGATACTGTTTTGCCCTTAAAAATATATTACTTTATTCCAGTATGTACTGAGCACAACGGTGGGGAGAAGAACGAAATGATGCACATCCTGCAAGTGGAAACAAATTGCTTAAGTTTAGCAAAGTCTAATTGCATAGGTCTAGTCTTCTACCAACATTAAAATAATCTTATTAATTTTTGGTAAGCCAGGGAAGAGGCTGGACTGCCTTAATTCGTATTATTATTTCACGTTATTTATCAACAGAAATCAGGGAGACTTATAGTCAGGAAAAAAGGTCTCAAAATTAACTCCCAACTCAGCATCAAATCTCACTGGTTTGTGAGACTGTTAGTGTCATCAAAATAAAGATTTTATGTAGGGTGCAAATTAATCTATTTTCTCCCTACAATCTCAAATTAATTAATATTACTTGTAGTTGCTTCCTTATCTAGATGTAACAATAGCAGGAGATTAAACTGGTATAGCTAAACTTAGACTGCTTTTAATTTGCAGGAGGTTAGCAGGAGATGACAGCTAGGACTACCTACTGCTAATTATGCAGGTACGAGTATCAGTTCACTGTGACATTAATTACTGTTAATTATGTGTAGTTTGAAAATGCATGGGTGGCCATATCTGGAATCGGGTGCTGTTGTTCAAGGTGGTGTAGGAATGCTAAGCGAAGATCTCTGTGCCCAAAGATCTGATGGTTTTTAAAGCTGTGTGAATGTTCAACAATTGGCAAAGGATTGTGTTTCTCTTGATAAATAATTTAAAAAGTAGTCTGGAGAGCTGTGGGGGTTAGCATACTTCATATTCTTTACAGGCAGCATAATTCCAGTCCAAAATAGTCTGTATTGTGTGAGAGCACTGAAAAGAATTGTAATATAGTGAGGAAGGCCTCTATTTTGTCTTACTGTGATGGCTACAGCCAGTTCCTCAACGGCTTGTTTCCTGAGACCTCACTGAAGATCACAAGCCTGTTTTTAATATTAACAATTCATATTGAGCTTTACAGTGATGTTAGACCAAGAAGTCAGAAGAGCTTGCATATTTGTTGCTTTATTTTTTTTCCCCACAATCTATTTTTCTGTTTTCTAGGCCCTGAAATAAAACTGTTCCTAATCCCTTTCTAACCGACAAAGCTATTCAAAAGGAATGATACCAGTTTTCCCACTTCTCTGTCAGGATCTGGGCTTGTGAAGCTGAGCAAGGACGGCAGAGTAAGCACCCAGCATGTGAGGGAATCCACCCTTGGGCTTGTTGTCAGGTCATGCTCAGCCTGTCAGCTGAAGAGCTCTGAGAGGCATTTCAGGCCTAAATTTACTGGCTGAAAAGAGGAAAAAATAGGGTGGACAGGTAATGAGGAGGGGTTGTGCTCTATATAAAGGAATAGCTTGAATGATTGGAGCTTTGCCTTTGGCAGGTGACAAGCCAGTAGAGATCTTGTGGGTAAAGAGCACAGATAATGCTGTAGTCAATGTCTGCTGCAGACCTCCTGATTAAGGAGGAGGAGGAGCTGATGCTGATGCTGCCTTTAGGCAGCTGGAGACAGCCTCACAGTCACAGGCTGTAGTACTCATCGGTGTCTCTTAACCACTCTTCTGGAAGGGCAATGCAGCCAGGTGCTAGAAACCAGGAGATGAATTCAATACATTCCAGAACAGTTCTTGATCCAGGTGATCAATGACCTGACTAGGGGACATGCTCTGCTGGACCTGCTACTCACAGATGAGAACTGGTGGATGATGTAAAGGTTGAGGGCACCTTCTAAACTGCTGTCTTGCAAATCTTGGTTTTGCAGAGTGTCTCTAGTTGCATCAGCTTCTGGCATTGATGTTCTATTAAAAGCAAGAGAAATGCTTGTTGGGAGTAAAAAGTGCTGACGAGTTTGTGTTGGTGTTTGGTTTTTTAATTGCAAAGCTGGCACAGCAGTAGGTAAGCACTAATGAAAGTAAGTTAGCTGGCACTCCAGTCTTTGGAACTAGTGTTTTAAAATGTCTTGGACAGAAACAGAGTGCATTGTGTTACTGTGTCCTCTATTGTATAGCTGTGATATGAATCCTAATTGTTCAGAGCATGGACAATGATGTTCTGGAATTGCCTGACTCTGCTGATTAAGGCACTGTGGAGCTAGGTGATCTGTCTTTACACAGCAGCACTCTGTGTGACTGTTTCAAAGTGATTGACTATGAAACATACATTGTGTGAATGAAGACTAACCAGTAAGGTGGACATGCTTTATGTTATTTTAGTCACGTTCCATACAGCTTTAATCTTTCTGTAGCATGGAATGTCATTAGTGGTGAGCTACTGACTGCCCAGACCTGTGGAAAATACTGCACTCTCATAGA
This sequence comes from Burhinus oedicnemus, assembly GCA_008921705.1. Classification (NCBI taxonomy): domain Eukaryota; kingdom Metazoa; phylum Chordata; class Aves; order Charadriiformes; family Burhinidae; genus Burhinus; species Burhinus oedicnemus. The sequence continues at coordinate 536,649 of VFFE01006934.1, forward strand.
TGAAATGGATGAGACGTGAGTGTACCAAGAAGGGATGTCCTGAGATAAAGTGGCAACATAAGATGTCTGCCCTGGAAGGAATAATTTTTTACTTGCAGCACAAGCATCCAAGTCTGGTTGGATAGCGCAACAGGTATGCATGCAGAAATAGGAGTTTGATTGAAAGATAGGCAGGTACAGGATATGAGCAACTACAACCTGGTGGTCATCTGGATCAACAGGAAGACAGGGACTGTGTAAATAGCTTCATGGAGCATGGTTGTGAGGAACTAATGCTCTGCTCTCAAGTGAAACAGCACAGCAAATTATTCTAGCTTTGTTTTACTGTGGAAGACTGGCAGAGTGATGAAAAAGACTAATACCCTGGTCTGGAGCTGTTTGCAATTGGTGAGACTCCATTAATTACAAAAGCCTTGCCTGAAACTCTAGTGGGAGTCTGCTAGTGTTTAATCTGAGCGAGTTGGTCATTTTGAGTCTGTATTATCGTCCTTTGTGATGAAAAATACTTTTATGAAGGATGGAAGCAGGCTTGATGAGTCTCTGTTTCTCTGTGGAATGGCAATCAAAAGGGCAAGGCTCAAAGAATAGCCTTGTAGGTAAGGCCATTTGCATCCTTAAAAATAATTTCCACCAATGCAATACAGGGAAGCTGGGAAGCAGTTAGTACCTGGCCTGATGCCAGCAGTAACTGATCTACATGGCCCCTAGTTCTGTGTAACCAAACCTGGGGTCTGTCTCCCATATAAGCAAAAACTTCATAGTATTTAGTCCAGCCAGGAAATTATCTGTGTGGAGATGCTGAAGGTAATTTGTGAGAAGCACTGCATTGTTGGTATGGAGCTGGTTCCATTCAGTGGTTGCACACAAGAAAACTTAATGGCTCTGGCAACCAGCCTCTCAACCTCTGTCTCCATGAGCAAAGGGAGGAGCTGGAGGACAGCGCTTGAATGCCTTACCTGAAGGTGAAGCAGTCTTGAGCACTTTTGCATCCCCACCGCCCCTATTAAGGGCAAAGGGGGGAAGCCTGGTCACCCTCTCTGAAGTTACTGGGCCTTTTACCACTGGCTACCAGGCAGCGGCACAGGCTGCCTGGGCTTTTGGAAATAAGACTCAAACATGGTGAAGGATGCATTGCCGTGTGGAGTCAGATACTATGATTTCAGCATTATGTTGTTCATCCCTTTTCTCTTTTTTTGCACCATTTATGTAATGTATATATTTTTATATGATGCTTGTTGTTTCTGTGCTGAAGTGGAACATTTAGTGCACGTTACAGAGCAATAGGGTGGATTTTGAAGTATTGCAGTGACATAGTTAAGTCACTTGCAACAAACAGTCTTATTTGACAGTCTGGTTTTTCTCTATTTTGGTTGACCAAACAAAAGAATCGGCACCAAGAACATGCTCTATATTAGAGTTATACATGGTATACTATAGTTTAGCCTAGCAATCCTTGTAAAACATTTAATCTTTAAAGTCAGGGACCCAACTACTTGGTAAAATATTGCTAGCATGTTCTGATTGTTTCTGGGGGTGAATTCAAACACCCTTCATGAAATTAAATGTTTAGTTCTGCTAACATAGAGAGTGGTATTTGTTTCATTCTTTTGTTGGTACCAGTCTGTCATGGTTAGGCTGCTGCAATGAAGTATGTGGCTTAGAGGTCTAAATTCTTTCTCCATCCACAATAAAGAGGAAGGCACTGTGAATTAAAGAGCTGTAATTCCATGAAGCATTTCAGTGATGTTGTTGTAAAACCAAGATGTTTTGCATAATAAAATAACCCCAATTGAGAATTTTATCCTTCTCATGCTTGATTTGAATTTTACAAGGCAGATGGCAAATAATTAAGGTTGCATAACATTTCCCATTAAAAGAGCCTTGTTTCACTCTGTTTATAACTTTGCTACATTTAAATGGTTTGGCCTCTGTTTCTCTTTTGCCAGGTTCTCTCCCTCCTGTTTTTTTATTTTCTTCATCTTTAGCAAATGGACCAATTGCTGAAGGATGAGGCATAGGGACTAATGGGGACTTTTACTTCTTGAAAAAAACATAGTATCGGTCTCGTAGGGATGACTTAAGGCCACCATGCTTTAAAGCAAAGATTTGAAACTGAGAACTGTATTAATTTGGTTTTTGAGCTACACCTCCTCCTCTCCCTATGAAAAGCCATCCAAATTAGCCACATAAAAAGTGACAGCTCATGCCTGATAGGGATGCATTCAGTATTTGAGTGCTGTATTTCTGTCCAGGTTTTTTGGCTGAACCAAGGCAGCAGCCTTTCCTCTCAAATGCTTTGAGTGTTCGCGTGATTCACCATCCCCATGGGATGAGTGAGCACGCTCCTCCCCAGAGCTCCTGGGGCTGAGCGGGACTTTCTTTCCCCGGCTGCTTCCAGTCTCTGCAGGCTGCTTTGACACCAGGCACACTGACTACAGGCATAGAAGTTTGCTCTCCTCCTGTGCTGCCCAGGTACCTGCTGCTGGGAGTGCAGGCAAAGTGACCTGATGCCACTGGAGAGAGGTGGGGAGGAGGTGGTGTTTGGGCTGGAACGATGCTAGCCGGAAAACTAGGAGGGTAAGAAGTAGAAAGGCAGAAGAGAGCTGCAGGGTGGCAGGTTCAGGAACAAGAGAAGGAGGTTGAAGCAGCACCTGAGGAGGTGTGGAGGGGGGATGTAAGATGAGGAAGGGAGCAAAGGATGTGGTTTGATAGGGAAAGGGGAGCAGGAGTGCAGCTGGTGGAAAGAAATGGAAAATACTATCAAAACACGTTGTTCTCCCCATCTAGTGGCAGGGTGGTAGGTTTGCCAAATCAATTTCTGTTATCCTAGAGAACATAGCATCGAGATTTCCTGAACTGATTTGATAATTGGGGGGATATGGGAGTGGGGGTGGTGTGTAAGGTTACCTATTTTTTATGCATGTATGTTTTTGATTTTAGGTGACTGATACATGTCAGTACATTAATGCAAGCTTCTTTTTAACTTGTAATGTTCCAAGTTCAAGCACCGAAAAGTTAGGAAATCTGAGTGAAACTTGCCTGTGCAGCTTGGTTTAATATAACCTATGCATGTACATACTATCAAATAATTAAGCATGTGATTGTGTTCTTGGCAGTTAATAGCCCTCTCATTAGTAAGCCTAAACAACTGTGAATGAAGTCAGGCTTTGCTCTATCTCAGCAGTACTGCATACCTAAAGTTGTAAAGATATAGCTTAATGGAAACTTCATTGCAACTTTTTTCTAGGTTGGTGTCTAAAAACCTTCTGGGATTTGAAACAGTTTGTAGGTTAGTTACTAGAAACATTAGTCCAAATCCAAAGGTTTGTGCAAGTCTTAATATCAACAATGAGAGGCATTTGTTGCAAAATACTGAACACTTAAGAGTTTTGGCTTAAAATAACTTTCGGGTTTGTTTTTTATTCTTGAATATTTGAAACTTGGTCTTAGATAGATTTATTTTGATTTTATGGAATGATGCAGTGTGTAGTCAGATATTTTACATTTCATATTCTGTCATGTCATCCTTATAAAACAATGAAAAATTAGATCTTAAGAACAAAGGAACAAGTTTAACGCTTATCCTATTCTTTGTTCTGTCTGTTAGACACAATCCAACCAGCAACATGGTGGATTTTCCCCAGGTAATTAAGGCACCAAATACAATGCGAATAATACTTTCTTTTTTTTTTAACACCCTCTTTGATTTGGTGGATAGACAGACTATATATATCAGACTATAAAACCAATGGGATGAGGTAAGGTAAGATTTTTGTTGCTCCTGTTAGGAAAGTAGACCAAGAAATGTTGGGTTTGATTGATTTTCTGCAGCAACCTGTTCTTACATATGCTATTTCTCTAGAAGACTTAATTTTCAGGGGTTGTTAAAACCTGAATACAGCTGGATCCTCTCAGACTGGTTTTGAAATCATGGAACAGGCTTAAAATAAAAGCTAGTCAGTCAGAGACAAAAGGTTTCCCTGAAGACTGGAGAGGAAAAAAAAAAAAAGTGAAATTTATGTCTCCAAAGGCTAAGAGCTGCAAACTATGGCAGTTGGGCAATGCAATCACCAAGATAGCTAACAAGCAAGCGCTTGGAAAGCCAACACCACCAGTGCTTAAGGAACTAAATTAAAACCTGCATGGACTTGGGATGATTTATGCTTTTATGATGTATCAAGAGTTGTTATAGTACTGGACTTAGGGCAAGTATTTGTGCTGCCAGTAGAGTTGTCTGTGTCTAAGAGAAATGAACTGCTCATGGAGATTCTATAGAGGAACAAGTTTTGCTTTTGTAAAAAGCTTATGCACATGGCGGGGGCAGCATATAAAGATAAGCTCTGCTTTTTAGTGGTGTGACACTCAACCTAAGATCCCAGAAAGAACCTGGGGAAAAAATATACTTTGCTGGTGTACCTGAAGTGATGAATTATTCCTATAAAATGAACGCTAAAGAGCTCTAGTAACCATTTGATGTGTTTATATTAAAGAGACTTTAAAAGTAAATGTTAGTGTTATTTAAAGATTGTATGTGAGTACCTTCCTGTTCAAATATATAACTTTGCCTTTCTAAACACATATTCATTTACATAGTTTTTTCCAAAGACACAGAGCTCAGAAATAATTAAGGTTGGTTGTGCAGCCTCAGTTCTGCATAAGCAGTGTTGTAATTAGCTATTAGAGTCTGCTGCCCTTATGCCAAGCAATACCTTACTCCTCAGGAAGTCCTGTTTCCTGGCAGCTGGATATCAGTAAAGAACTGATCCCTGAACTGAAAATAGAATTTTGCAGTTTCCTATGATGTTCACTTCGAAAGACAAGTTTTCCGGTGTCTTGAGAATTTAGTTGAGCTCTTGGCTGATAGTAACTGTATTTGCCTTATGGCTCCTTAAATGCAACTGTATAGTCCTGGCACAGTTTTTATTTTTGACAGCGATTGAAGTAATTAAGGAAAAGTCATGCAATAGAAACATGTTTTCTTAAGTCAGTGTTTCAGCTTTGTTCCCTGCCCAGCAATGGTAGGAAACATTCCTTTTTGCTTCACTGTTTCTGAATATATGCATTTTGCACCACATTAAATGCTTGTTTTGTGTAGCTTACAGTAATGGGATATATCTTTTATATTAAGAATGGGAGAAGAATTAGGAAGTGGAGTGTTGCACTTGCTCTAAGTAGTTACAGCATCCCTTCTAGCGAGGTAGAGGCAGGCTAGCAGAAAACCGCTTGTTTTCCTCAGGCGAGTGTACTCTTGATTAGAGTAATGGCTTGAATGTGTGCATCCAGGAACTTAACTGCTAAATAACAGCCTGCAGTCTTTGTAGTTTTAACTGTTTCAGAAATAATTGTCTGCACAGAGTAGGTTGTATAAACAAAGCGTGGCTTCTGTGAATCTTCCTGCTGTCTTTAGTTGAGAGGTGGTTGTTGCTATAGTGACTGGCAGGCATTATTCATGTTTTATTTTTCTAATGCTGGAAGGAGGACTCTGAACATCTCTGCAAAATTTGTGAGCTGCAGAGCTTTGCCCAGGAAACCCTGAAGCAGTGAAACAATTACCTACATTACTTGTATTGGTCCCGCTGACTTGCAGGTGGTGTAAAATTTACCTCTCTCAGGAAGAGAAATCTCAGCAGATGTCCCAGGCATAAATCTAAGTGGCCTAGTGTGGTATTGTGTCAAGATAACTAGGTACCAGGAGCAGTGTAGCTGTCTTGGTGTAATGCTTAGCTTAGCTTTTCAGCCAAGATGAGCTCCTGTGTTGGAGTCTGGTGTTGACAAGGCTCTCCTACCTTCAGTACCTGAGTTAGCATGGGGTGCTGAGGCAGGAGATGAAACCCACATGGCAATGAACTTTTTCCTTAGTAAACAAGGTTGTGGTACTTCATTAGTTAAGAAGCTGCATCTTGCAGAAATCTCTACAGCTTCTATAGAGAGCTGTAGTCAAATTTTATCCCATGCTGCTTTGCAGGGAGCACTAAATGCCTTAGACTGTTAGCGTTAAACAAAACTACTACTTCTTTTTTTTCCCCAGATTCTCCCTTCTTATGCTTTGAACATCCTTATTTTTACTGATTCTTTGGTAAAATATTTGATAAGATCTCACTAAAGGCAATTGCTGGGGCCTATGCAGAGCAATTTCTTTGGGAATAAAACACTTTCAGTCTTAAGTCACTTACTTGTCTGTTTTTGCAAATATATTTCTCTTATTGCTGACGGTAAGATGAAAATAGCCGCTAAATCTGTAGGCTAGGTTGAAGTTATCCTGTTTCTCTTCTTGTGCTGGGCCCCCATTTATTCTCTTACAAATTAAGTAATTCAACAGAGTTTCTCTTGCAACACAGTTTTCTTCGTAGAAGCAATAGGATGAGACTGAAGATGATTTAAAGCAATTATGGGATGAAGGCCAGGAGTGGATATAGTGATCCTGAGTTTAAAGTAATTGAAAGCAGAAATCTAGGATAATGGAAATCTCATAAGCTTTATTGTAGGTCTCTTTTAATAGGAATGGGAAGTGAGTGAATTGTCCTTCATGTGGCAGGCTAGTAACTTGGAATCCAGTGAGAGCTGCAGCACTGCTGGTAGAAGCTCTGTGGAAAGAAAGGGGTTTGGGGTACCCAGAAGGTGCAGGTGCCCTATGCCAGGGAGCTGGTCAGTGTGTCCTAAAAGTAGTGCAGCGGGAGAGCTGTGTTATAGGTCTCACTTGCATAGTTGTGTAAGGTGACAATGCAGAATAACCTAACTAGAAAGAAGGCTTTGAAGGGGAATAGTCCTATTTTTGACCTTTCTTCTGCTTACAAAGTTCGTATCACTTCATTTTTGCAGTGCTTTATGCCTCTTTAAAACACTTGCAGCCCTTCTTGTGTGTGTGTGTGAATGCTAGAAACACCCTAGAATTTAGAGTATGCTTGCAGTTACGCACACAGCAGACAGATCATTAAAGCAGAAAAATAAGCTGCTGAAATCTGTCTCTTCCGTATAATGTCCAGAAAACCAGTACCTATGTGAATTTGCTCCCTGTAGAAAAAGCGGTTCCAAAGCCTCACCTTGCTTCCATGGTCTAAACCTCATCTGTCAAGAGCAAAGCTCAGCAGACTGAGATGTCAGTAAAGATAACAAGTGTTTGTTCTTACATAGGGCACCTGCGCCTGCACCTGAATATGGTATGTGCATATGGGGATGTCCCCATATGGCAACAGGATCACTCTGTTACTGTAGAAAAGGATTAATGAGGCAGAAAAACAGTTGTGCCTTGCTTTTGAATGATCAGTATGTTGCCATGGCAGAAGTACCACTGTTACAGGCCTGGTTTCTATCTTAAACGTGAAGTCACTGGGATGGTAGCTGTGAACCTCGGTGCACATGGCATTAAGTCCTGTCAGACTAGTGCAGCCTGAACAAATTTGGGAAGAGTTGAAAGCATAGAGGAAAGCATGGATATCCACTGAGCTCAGTAGGGTTGTGGTGGCTTGTGTATGTCAGTGGGCTGGCAAGAAGAAAGCATTATGTTTGTCTGGGAGCTTGTGGGAGTCTCCTAAATTAATCAGTAGATATTGTTCATTTTGTGAAATAGTCATTTGTGAATATTGCATCAAAAGAATGTCTTGTTTTATTTTACTTTTGTGGGGAGAAATCATTACCTTCTCTTATTGCAAAGCTGAGATCAAAGAGATTGCTTTGTTTTTAAAAATGTTAATATCTCAAGATCAAATTGCTTAATAAAGCAATGTATAGCAAAGTATCCATTTTCCCCTTCTTTCCATTCCCGTGTTCACTTTACTGCAGTTGCTGTCTGTTTTTGTAGAACTCAAAGGCTGCAATATGCTTTGATCAAACTGCCCTCTGAACAAGGATATCAAATAATGAATACTCAAGTTGCTCTCCCCAGCTCAAGTGATCTGACCTTGGGATCAGTGTAATGTTGAAAGCAGGCTAGTCTGTGCCTAATTCTCCAGTTCTCAGTGGTAGGTGTAAGCATCATCATGACTTGGAAATACTTACAGGAATTACCTCATAGTTTGGAGCAAGCTCTCCAGTTGAAGTCTAGAAAAGTTTTTCATCTAGAAAAATGTACAAGTGCTCCATTTCATAACCTCTGAGGTGACCTTCCATGTACAACTATTATAATACACTGACACAGATACTGGATGTGAGGATCTGTCTGACCTCCTGGTAGCAAATGATGCCTGCAGCAGTTGGAATTCTGAGAAGGTGAGGCAGATGGTACTCTTGCACCTTGGCTGAAAGTGTTTTGCCCTTGAGCAAGAGGCTCACAAATAAATCACCGCAGGATGCGTATTGCCCAGTCTTGGTGTTTGATGAGCACATGGCCTAAGACAGGCTGCACAGCGCAAAATGATGAGAGTTGGGAACTGAGGTTGCCATGCATGCCCTCAGGTGGTGGCATTTCAGCTTCTATTTTGGTGATGTGTAATTAAAAAGCTTCTTTTCGTGTCTCTCATCTGTATCTGGCTGGGCTTGCCAGCTGTCTAAGCTGCAGAACCACTGCTTCACAGCACAGGCTTTTTCAGCAGATAACAGGGATCTTTTTTCTAGTGGTCCTCTTATGTCAGTATCATTTTATATTGCAGTATTGTGATGCAATATACTTATCCAGAGGAAATAATATTAGTGTCAGCTTTTTTGTAAGTGCTGTTACAATTACTGTGTTTCTTTTATCATCTTTAAGAGACTCTAAAGCAGCCGAAGGGCTCTCCCTACAAAGGCACTCAGTTTGGTATGCTCTCCTACATTATTTAATATTTTAAGATGCAATGTTTTTTAAAGCAAGCATAGTCAGCCAAAAGCAATCTTTTATAAATATCCATCTCCCAGTAGTGCAGTTACACAATTTTAATCAAAAAAAAAAAAAAGTGTCCCTTTCCTTGTAGTTATTTGTGTCATCCAGTTTTATGTATGTGGATTGTTTCCAAAGAAATCTATTTGTGCCTCTGTTTTTAGTGTTTTACAGTTCAGTGCTGAATTAGCTGTGACAGTTTTTAATCATCTGTTTATCTTCCTAGTCTACAATATTATGAAAACAATGGCAACTTCTATACTGTTCCATGAGTATTAAACGCTGATGCTGATGAGTTTTCATTTCTGCTTAGCTCAGCCAGGACAGCAGAGATGAAGAACATTAGTAACAGTGCTTTGTATGGCAAGTCTGATGGTAGACTTCTGTGGTAAGTGCCAGAGCAAAAAGAACTGGGATGGTCATGCAGCTTGGTGTCTCTTAATTTATTTATATTTGCAAACCAGACCCTTAAGTTCCACAGTGTTGGAAGTATGAAAATACGTACTTTCAGCTTCAAGCTTCTAAGAATTGAAAATATTTTAATGTAAAATTAATTCATAGGTGTCTTTAAATAAGGCATGAACTTTGCTTTGCTTTACTGTTTCAGTGAGTAGAAATGAAATACAAATATCCTGTCACTTGTCTGCATCAAACCTCTAACTTGCAAATGTACTCTGTAAGTACTGCTGTTTAGATTTTAAAGCAACAGGCATTTTCCATTTGCTAATGACAGAAATTTCAAAAAGCTTATATCTGAAATTGTGAAGACTTGTACTACCTGTACTAAAAATAGCAAACTGGTCTATAGTCTGCAAGTACTCTTTGCTTCACCCTAGTTTCCTCAACAGTTCCTTTGACCTACTTCCCTTAACAAGAGAATCTTAGTGTTGACATCTAACCAAAACTAGGCACCTCTCTCTATTCTTTTAAGACAGGAATCTAGATCTTAGTTTTAAATCACTGGCGTGCATTAGTTCTAAGGCTTTTAGAGAATTCACACGCATTGCAGTTCTTACTGCCTCATGCTATAGTAATGGGCAGAACCTTGTAAATCTCTTTAAAATAATTTTATCACTGTTTCTAGTTAGAACATTTTGTCACACAAGGGTTTTGATTGGACCTGTAATGGCATAACCATACCCATTCTGCTAACGGTTTTTTGAAGCATTTAAATTAAGAAGCCTGAGGATGTTGTTTTGGATCTGTTTCTATTTTTCCTCTGAAGTTCTGTTAGGGAAATCTTTCTCGTGTCTTTTTATGAACCCTCTAAACCAGGGCTTTTAAGAGGGCTTGGGTTTTTTGGGTGGAGGGGAGGGGGCTTGACTGTAAGTGTGTACAGTATAGACTTTACATCCTGATGCTTCAGTTCTGTTCCTATCTGCATACTCTTCCCCAAAGGATTAACCTGAAAGAAAACTAGTGCGCTGTCAGTGTCTTGGTTCCCCCCTTTCCCTAAAAAGCTCACATCTTTTGTGACCAAGCTGCTGCAAAATGCATGTTAATGTCATGCAGGCCTCCCATCCTCTCTGAATCCTCTCCCTCCTGCAAACTATCACTCAGTCCTACAGTCCTCCCATCCCCAGCTATTTCCCTTGCTTTCCCATTCTGTTGTGCTAAAATACCTTGATTTCTGAGCTTGCCCCCAGTGCTGCTCTGAGCCTCCCAGCTGAACTCCCTGCTGGCCTGGTCACTGAGCCTTCCTGGAAACACCAGGAAGCTCTTTGTTCATAGTGACTGAGAGCAAGGGTTTCTTGCTGTGCTGGTTCGCTCCTGACCTCAGCAACTGCTCAGGGAGCATCTGCTGGCTACCAGGACAGCAGATCCGCTGCATAGGAAGGGCTCTGCAGCAAGGTTTTTAAAGGATGAAGTTTGCTTCAGAATGGTCCGTGGATAGGAGCTGACTGCTGGCAGGCTGCTTGCTCTTTGGAGGCCGGCAGCAACCCACAAGCCACCATTTATTACTTTATGCAGGGAAGGGAAGTTTGAAGTTGTTGTAGAGGGGAAGAAAAGGATGAGATGTTTTATACGAATAATATGCTGATGCTTAGTTCCTGTGTTCCTGCACAGTTCAAGTGTCAGAGTAAACATTTCAGACACAGCTATTCTGAGCAGTATGTATAAATGAATTTCAGTGATGAGAAAAGGAGATGGTTTGATTTTTTTTGTGTTCAAGCTTTTGTGTTCGGGTCTCTCTGCTTGATGCATCTCTATGCTTCTCAGCAGGGTCGTGTTGTTAGTTGAAAGTAAGAATTTTCTTGCTATCTCATTTTGAAGGACTGTACTTTGATAACTGTTACATGTGTGCATGACAACATAGAAAAGCAAAGCTAGTGCTGGTTGCAGTGTAGTTTTGGTACATTCAAAGTACTGTTTTATAATAATCTTATGAAAAAGCACATCAGGTCCTGAACAAGATAAGGGCTTCAGAGTGTGCTTACACAGTGAATAAATGAAAGCAAGGAGTCGCCTTGACTCAGCTCAGACACAGCTGGTAGAGGCAGCAGTGTAAGGAAGTTGGTCTGTCCAAGGTCAGTCCAACTCCCAGTACTGTGCAGCAATACCAGAAAATGTTGTCTCCGGCTGTGCTGGAACAGATTGTCAGGCTGCTTCTCCCCAAACTCTTCTTGAGGGGTAGTTTCAGAGTTGTTATTGACAAGTCGATTTTGTGAAAACGATAGTCTCTAACAAGTGCGCATGTGGGGTATTTTTCTTGCGTATTTTTTAACTTATTGCCTCCCACGTTTCTGAAGAGGAGAGCAGATCTTAACTTTGCCCTGACTTACTCTGAAGATTTTAATATCAGACGTCCAGGTGCTTGGTTTTTATCTCTTTATCTCTCAGCTGAACTGCATGCATCTCGGTAATTTTTGGCCAGCCATAGGACTTTCAGACGTATTTATCTCTAGGGGGATATCACTGTCCTTTGTTCCCAAGCTTCCAATTTTAAAATACGAGTAAAAGATAAGTATGGAGCACAAGTATGGAATGAATGCAGTACTTAACTCTACAGTAGTAAAAGGCATTAAAATATTACTTAGTATATTGTTTGTCTAAGTATATATATGGACACTGTTGATAATACAAACAATAAGAAATGCTAGAGACTTGCAAGATATATTTTACTGTAAATATGGTGAGTAGCTTTTACATACATACCTATTGCCAAAGTCTTATTCATAATCTGTGGATGAAAGAAGAGGGAAAAGTCACAAGCAGTGGGAAAGCTTTTATTTGTGTTGAACTTTGTTTTCCCCATATCCAGGCCCTGAATCATGGCTCACATGAATTTGTTAGTAGGATAAACAGTTTAGTTTTCCCATTAGAGAGAATTTCCCATCCAAACTTGCTCCTTAGTCTTAAAGTTCAGTGCTGTTGCTTTAGAATAGAACAGACAGTTGCTGGATGCTCAGACTCTTATTCCAAGTCAGGTATTCAGGATTTTGGTCTTAATGTCATTCTGCATTTAAGCCAATAAAATTGTCAGCCCACCCAGCACAGCAATACCTCTGATTTGATTGACTTGCTAGCCAGCCGCTGTTCCCAGTGGCTAGATAAAACTGCCTAGAGTAGCCCTCCTTCTTCATTCTTGCTTATACAGTCCTAAGAGGCTCTCTTCTCTGCTTGATTCTGACTAATTCAGGCTATGCATTTTTACATTGTGTGTATCAGGCATAAGATGCTATAAAAAATAAGCATGTGAACTAAAGGGGGGGGGTTTTGTTTGTTTTTGGAGCAATGTTCATTGGAGGCAGTGGAATTGGGTGCTAAGAAGTACAGAATATAGCAGTTCTCACTTAACTCTGTTCTAAATTTCCCAGGTTAATTCTGGATTTCCTCTGCTACATATTGGCAACGCTTTTTCAATGAGGCACTAGTTTGTTCCAGTTGTCACTTCTGATGCCTTCTCTGTCTCCCAATAGGCACCCCCTGGCACTCTTTGACAGTTAAGTAGCTGTTCAGTCTAACTGGGGGATTAGCTGACAAGTGACAGGGACAGAATAGCTAGATTTTTTTATTATTTTTTTTTTCCCTTTAGTCCCTCCTCCTCTGTTCTAGCTGTTTGGGTTTTTTGGTTTGGTTTGGTTTTTTTTTTTTCTCCTGCCTGTTTTTCAGTACTTCTGTCCCTCACTTGTGAAATTAGAGCAAGAAACTGGAGGGCACTATTTCCTCTTTGCTGCTTAGTGCATCCTTTACCCAGAGGTGTATCTGAACTGTCAGGCCCATGTAGCTGTCTGCATGCATGCCTTGGGCTTACCTGTGCTCTCATCCACGGTTGTGCAGCCCTTGTATGGTTCCCCTTTTGAGATGTTTGCTAGGGTGCAGTTCTGTGGGGGCTGCTGTGCACGTCCTGACCCTGACATGGGTCCACGCACCATCTTTTGCATGTGGTCCCCAAGTGCCCCCTCCCACTGATGATGTCCTTCCTCAACTGAACAGAGCTTTAACATCATCTTTCCAGGTCTCCAGCCTTGCTGTGGGGGCTCTGGTTTGCAATTCAGCTCACTGGGGATAGCTGGTTCATGTGCAAACATGAACTTGATTTGCCATGGTCTGAAAAGCAAATGCTTGTAATCTGCACAGCTCTTGTGTTTTTGAAAAAGCCTGTCAAAATGCCAGTGTGACACTTCCCAGCTCAGTGTTTCCTTGCTATTCTGTGGTTTTTCGAGGGTCTGGGCTAATGTTCCTCCTGCTTTCCGGAGCACCGTCCCAGGGCCTCTCAGTCAGGCTTTTCCCCTTAGATGTGCTATCTTGCTTGGTCTCTCAGGCTAGTCTCCTTTGACCAGAGCTTTCTGGCAGGTAAAGAAGCACTAAAAGCTTGTAGTTTTCCTCCTTTTTCAAGGTTTCTTATGAGACTTTTCCTCAGCTTTGCATCTTTTAAGATAGAATTTCTCTTTGTACTTGTTTTGCTTCCCACTGCTAGTAATTCCTACTTCTGCTCACACAGACCTTCTTTGGAGAAGCTGGAGAGAGCTGGTTTCTTTACTTCAAGAGGAACACTTTAGAAAAAATGTCTTTAATAACCTTACAGTCTGTCTGACAGATACTGATCATGGAACAGCTTTTGTTTAAGTACTTCTTGCTCTTATAAAATGTTTTTTCCCCTTTTAGAAAGTAAGCTTTGGTACAAACAGTTGGGACAGGGAATCTTAGCCGCTGTGGGAAGAGACTGAGTGTAACTTTAAAGGCTGTATGAGAAACAGGGTAAATTGACATCCTATATGAAATTACTTATCAGTCTTTCTAGAACTTGTGCTCATCCTGGTAACAGAAGCATCGATTGAACCTGTCTGAGTGTGAACACTTAGACATATCAGAACTGATCATAGATTAGTAAATAGAATTAATTTCCATCACAAACCTGCTTTTTTAGGAATAACCTGCCAGTTTTGCACTTGTCTTGTGTCATGATTTTGCCTGGGATAGAGTTAACTTTCTTACTAGCAAGGTGAAACTTCTTACTAGTTCAAGGTAAAATTAACAGCTGAACGTACAAAGGTCTTCCCTAGCACTGGTCAGCCTTATGCATCCCTTTCTTTCAGCCCTCCCTCTGAAAAGTTTAAATACTGAATTCTGTGCTGCAACTGGTTTTACTTCAGAGCTCAGTGTTTACAAATGCATATAGATTTAGTAGCAGTACATCTTTTTTTTTTTTTTCCCTTCATTTTTTTCCTCCCCTTCCAGATAGAGAAACTGAGTCTAGTTTTCTGTTTTGTACTATGACATATAGTAATGGCAGAGCTGAGAGAGATAAGGTAAGTATCTTTAATTCCCACTCAGGGTCTTATTATAGACCACGCTATATCCTTAAAAGACCAAAATACAATAATGTAGTGCATATATCAGGATGTCAGCAGAATTCTTTATGTTGCTTTGGAGATGTAGTCCTGCAGTTTATCTTGCACAGCATTCTCCTGAAGAAACTGGCTGCTCGTGGCTTGGACAGGCGTACTCTGTCTGGAAGGCCAGGCCCAAAGAGTGGTGGTGAATGGAGTTAAATCCAGTTGGCGACTGGTAGCAAGTGGTGTTCCCCAGGGCTTAGTACTGGGGCCAGTTCTCTTTATCAACGATCTGGATGAGGGGATCGAGTGCATCCTCAGTAAGTTCACAGGCAACACCAAGTTGGGCAGGAGTGTTGATCTGCTTGAGGGTAGGATGGCTTTACAGACGGATCTGGACAGGCTGGATCGATGGGCCGAGGCCAATGGTATGAGGTTCAACAAGGCCAAGTGCAGCTCCTGCACTTGGGTCACAACAACCCCAGGCAGCGCTACAGGCCTGGGGAGGAGTGGCTGGAAAGCTGCCTGGCAGAAAAGGGCCTGGGGGTGTTGGTCGACAGCCGGCTGAATATGAGGTGACATTGTGCCCAGGTGGCCAAGAAGGCCAACAGCATCCTGGCCTGTGTCAGGAATAGTGTGGTGAGCAGGAGTAAGAAGGTGATTGTCCCCCTGTACTCAACACTGGTGAGGCCATACCTCGAATACTGTGTTCAGTTTTTGGCCCCTCATTACAAGAAAGACATTGAGGTACTGCAGCGTGTCCAAAGAAGGGCAACAAAGCTGGTGAGGGGTCTAGAGCACAAGTCTTATGAAGAGTGGCTGAGGGAACTGGGGTCATTTAGGTAACAAGCGATAGGACAAGAGGAAATGGCCTCGAGTTGCACCAGCGGAGGGAGGTTTAGATTGGATATTAGG
Source organism: Burhinus oedicnemus (assembly GCA_008921705.1). NCBI lineage: Eukaryota > Metazoa > Chordata > Aves > Charadriiformes > Burhinidae > Burhinus > Burhinus oedicnemus. The sequence goes on from VFFE01006934.1 coordinate 552,132, forward strand.
AAAAATTTCCTCATTGAAAGGGTTGTCAAGCATTGGAACAGGCTGCCCAGGGAAGTGGTGGAGTCACCCTCCCTGGACGTATTTAAAGGATGTATAGACGCTGTGCTTAAGGCCACAGTTTAGTGGTGGACATGGCAGTGCTAGGTTAATGGTTAGACTCGATGATCTTGAAGGTGTTTTCCAACCTAAGCGATTCTATGATTCTTCAAAATTCACCAGTTCATGACCAAAAGTAATAAAATTTCACATGTGACATTTCTTTCTTTACTATAACAAACTGAAGATGCGGTAACTTGGTTTGGATTCTTTCCATTGTTTTCTGTGCTTCAGTCAGGTACTTGATACCAAGTATATACTCAAGTATTTAGGCAACACGAAATCTATTTTAACTCAGGTATTTAACTTGTATTGCCAAAGAAACGGTATTGTTCACAGTATGGTTTCATGCTTGCATTTTAATCCCCAAAAGCTGCCTTGAAATTGAAGTTCTATACTATTCTATCCTTTTAAGCAATTATGAGTAGCACGTATCTTAAAATCATCTGATAGATGTGCATTTTTGTTATGTCTGTGCTTTTATTGCTTCGTTAAATTTACCTTTACACACTTGCAGTTACGTATTTCATGCAGGCCTGTGTAAGTAACACCAGAGGAGAGAAGCATGTGGTGAAAGGAGGGAAGGAAAACTCATTGACAATTGAGGGGAGAAAGTATTTGACTTCTTTAAGGAATTTATTTCCAGCAGCTGGAGCAGATTATTCCACCAGTTTGAAGCACCTTTGTCAAAATTCATCTCGTGGCAAATTGGAGTTTCACTAACCTATAGTGAGCTGCTATGGGTTTTACATCAGTGACTTTGGTTGACATGCTAGGTAATGTTCAGCATACAGTTGTGGTTATATAGCAGTAGGGATATTGCTTTAGTCAATAAAAGTAGTAAGTTCAGAGCAGTCCTTACACCAGGCCAGTGCCCTGTCACCATCAGTTGCTACCCAGTCGCTGAGCACTTAACAGGAACAGCTGAAGTAAGATGGATAATTCAGCTCAATTTTAAAATTACTTTTAACTTTAAAATATATACTTTTACCTTTAAAAAATGGGGATGAGGGTGGGGAGATGCTTCCAACCATAATAATACAATGTTGCAGTGATGTGTTTTGAAAGAAAACAAGGTTTTCATTCTGCCAGTGCTTTAGTCAGTGAGTGATTTCTATGCAGTCTGAAATCCGTGCACTGGATAGGTAGGTAAAGTCGCTTATTTTTAGGCCGTTGTAGGCCCTGCTTAGACAAAGCTTTTCATCTGACTTTCTTATCTGAAAGTGTTATCCAAGAGGATGGATGTTAGATAACATCTCACCTGGGGAGGAAGGCCAAAGAGAAAAGTTTAATAACTGACCAGATCATCCTGGTTTGGAGAGTTCGTTTGTGGACGGCTGTTGGAAGACTGTTGACCGAAACAGGTCTTTGCAAAGTGAAGGTGGGGTGGTGCAGCTCTTTACAGCTTTTCCAGTCAGTGGAAAGTTGGGGTGAAGTATTTACCCACACATTCTCTCCTTCAATTGGAACGGGTGGGCAGTGTGGTTCTTGTGTGGCTCTGGGCAAATCACTTAGTGTTTCATCAACATCAAAAACACTAGAAGAAAAAAATAAAATAAAATCAGAAGAAGCCCATATCAGAAAATACCTGATGGGGTAGAATAAAAGAGCCAGACTCCTCCTTGTGGCACACAGTGACAAGACAGGAGATGATGGGCACAAAACTGCAATACAGTTCAGACATAAGAAGAACTTGTCCACTATGAAGAATGATCAAAGACTGGCACAGGTTGCTCAGAGCAGTTGTGGAGTCTCCATCCTTAGAGATATTAAAAACCCAACTGGGCATGGCCTGCTCAAAGCAACCCAACTTTGAGCAGAGGGGATGAACTAGATGATCTCCAGAGATCCCTTCCAGCCTCAACAACTCTGATTCTGTGATTGTCTTCCCCAGTGTCTCTACACTATTACCCAGGCTGTCTTCAGCCTTTTAAGTTTACAGAATACTTCACAGAAAAATATCATCTTATTTCTAACACTTCTTTATGCAACTTTTATTCCCTCCATGTAAAGACAGCGGTTCAAGATAAGCAGCAGAGCAAGTATTAGGTAGTTGAATGATGTCTCTCCTGGCACGCGTGAGGTTATTGAGTCTTGCTGGATCCAGCGTTGTCAATATTTAGGTTTGGATTTTAGATGTTTAGTTGTCTGATTAATCTGTTTGTATCTTAGAGCAAGAGGTATTTTATGTGGGAGCACACCTACACTAGTTACTAAATACTTGTGCCAATTCTTATTTGATATCCAGCATCATTAAAACTCATGGTCATGCCATCTGTTCTTTTCTTCATCGCTTGTTATATGGGTTGTTATATGAACGTGTACTCAAACTGTGTCACAAAATACTCCAAGGAAATGCCAGACAAGAGGAAATATGGAAGAAAATATTACTCTGTGTACCTAGGCTCTGTTACATTATCTGGATGGCATTTAAACCACTGTTTTGAAGTTAATGTAGTATTGCATAATCCCATGACGCTATGCCTGAAGAAAATAATGCCTGTGCACTGTATAAGATATGCAAAGAAGTGCTGAAGCTATTAGAATATCGGTGCTCTCACTAATGCTTAGAAACGTTATTTATTACTCTTTTATAACAGTTTCCTCTTCTGTATGACGTGCTAGGCCAGGCTGATGGGAATCATGATGTAGGTTCCCCATGCATTACAGCGGGACTTTTTCTGAGAATGTTCTAAGTGGCTGATTCAGGCAGGAGGAAAGTCTGTTTTACCTGCCCCCCCACTCCCCCCAAGTTAAGGTAGTAGTAAGATATAAAGAGTTTGTAAGATATAAAGAGTTTAAATGTACTCACTTTGGTGAATAAAACACTTTTTTCCCGGCTTAGTATGACCCATTTGGAACGCTGATAATGATATATTCTACAAAGCCTGGAGGTGCAAGTGTTCAGTGTTGCTCAGATTATCTTGCCAAAAATCAGTCCATCTACGTATAGGTTAAACTAATCCTTTGTTTCAGGCCTTTAAAATGGCAAAATACTAAAATCTTTTGTTGGACTGCCTTTAAGGTGTGACAATTCTTATTGTGATTTGGAATCAATATTTGCTAGGTTCAAGAGTAGTTACTTCTGTTGATTATAAGAGACTTGATACAGTTGTCAGGGAGGGGAGTGTCTTTTTTGACAATTATTTAAAATTTTACACAGGATTTTTTTTTTTGCTGAGATTACGTGATTTTTGAATGCTGCTCTCAGCAAAACATTGCTCATGAACACTAAACATTTGATCAATGCTGTTTTTCTGTTTCTGTCACCTGCCTCCCCCCTGCAAAAAGGGTACAGTGTCGCATAGGCTCTTCCTGCTACCTTTTATCCTTTATGTTCATCCTGAAACACACCTATGGAAGAAGGTAAAGGGGAAACAGGCAATGAACTCACTGAGGCACTAAGGCCTGAGTGTATATTGTTAAAACTGACAAGCATAGGAAATTGCTTGGAGCCTTCTGAAAAAAACTTTTAATTATGTTTTCTAACGTGGATCTAATACAGTAATGCCTGTTTAACTTTAAAGCTGGAGTAATCAGTTTTTTCCAACTTTCATTTCTAGTGATATTTTAATTTAAATGAATTGTGGTGATGTTTGGTTTTTTTTTTTGTCCTCCCCTAAGCTTTATTGGTATAGCTGTCTCTTTATCCTTGCTCGCAAATACTTTCAAGCTGTTTGTGGAAGCGTTCTTAGAATACTTCCAGTCTGTCCTTAGAGTCTTCCCAGTGTTCTGGACTCAAACACTCCTATAGTGGAACTGCTGAACATGAAGATTAGTAAGCTGAGAAAATCATGGCATCTAATTTCCTGGCTTGGCTTTTAATTATAAATAGATGCTGAGCCAAGGATATGGTTGTGATTTGAAGTATAATAATGAATCTTTCAGTTTTTCTTTAGAAAGGGCTGTTGAAAGGACATTCAGAGCCACAGAATTATCTCTTTATAGACTGACAGGACCTGATCAAAACTCTATTGAAAATAATGGGAATATCTCCTCTGTTAGATTTCATTCAGGTCATAAATTGTGCTCTCTTCAGTTCTGCATAATGAGTGTGTTAATAATTTGTAAAGAGTCTATGAAGTTTTTACCAGTATCTTATACCATACCTTTAGAAACCCAGGATCTGCAAGTCACCTTCAGCAAGTTTCCTCATTGCATCCAAACATTGCAACATGTTTGAATGTTTGCTTCTTCAAAGTCACTCTGCAGTTTCATTATGTTATTCCCACTAACTTGCTATTATCAGTGTGATGAATTCAGCTTCCTCCAAGGGAAATTAAATTTAAAAAAATTAAAGCCTGCTGTTCTTTGAAAGTAGTGGTTTCCAAAGCATCACTGAGAAGGAAGAGGAAAAGTTAGCTGCACGTATTGCATAGCATGGAAAAAAAAAAAATCATACACCTTATTAAAAACAACATTTTTAAAATGGAATCTTCTTGTGCTTCTTTCCTCAACTCGAATGGGAAACTTGTATTGTGGCTTCAATATTTTCTGTGTAACCTTCAGGGCTTTTTCTATGCAAAATGGTGTAGAATGGTATTACAGTGGTATTTCAGAAACATCTGGTTTTAAAAGGAATTCAGTGATGTTTCAGTTGCATTATAATAGAGTGGTTGAGCTGATGTTTAGTAATATGGTTAATTAATCTCTTTCCTTTTTTTCCTTATTTTAACAGCTGACGGATCTAAAATACAAGACAAGAAAGTCACTTCAGGACAAAGCAGCACCAGCACTAAACCAGGTATGCCATTCCACATGCTTCATCTTATAAGGCTGTCTGCCTCAATGGTGTATGAAAAACAGCTGTCGTCTTGGGAACTTTTAAAGTGTTTGATGCTATTATACCTCTCTCACTGTTTCAGTCAAAGTGACTGTTCATATTTAGTTAGGCTGGAATCTCTGATTGTTTGCAAAGAAGCAAAACTGAAAAAAATCTACTTTTGGTATAGTTTAGGAATGAGCTTGGGAAGTGAGATAAGGCAACAGAGGCCACTATAATTGCATATGGGCTTGCATGAGCATTATTTGCTGGAGGCAAGGATTTACAGCTTTATATAAATGTTCTTCTGTTCAGTCATTTCTTCACTTACCATAAAGCACGCCATATTCTGTCATATACTCTATGCAGTGGGCAGATGTTTGTCATTACTTCACCATACCTGAGTGGTACATTGTGTGGTTGTAATTCACTGTTCATTTACATAGTTGAAAGTCTGTGTACTAAAATGCTTAATGTAGTCCTTGATGCCATAAGTCTGTTCCACTTGCATGCTTAGACCAAGATCCAGAAGAGCACTTAAGTATCTAAATTCTGCCTATATTGCAATTCAGGTACCCAAGCATAAAATATGCAACTAATGATTATCTTGTATAGGTGCTTGAGAAAGCATAGATGCTTGTGTTGGCTAAGGACTTGGCACACTGTAAGCACCCCCTTTTCAACTCCTTGACAGGCTGGCAGCTCAGTGGCTGTTTTGTTCTGACAGACTCTTCTCTGTTCCCAAACTGGGTACCTTTGGCTTACGTCCCCAGAGGGAAGCAATCCCAGTGCTATCTGTGTTCAGATCACACCTCACGTGCTCTAGCAGGCAGCGCTGGGTCCAGCACAAAGCGTCACATTCTTGGCTGCTCTCAATCAGAAAGGCAACGGGAAAAAGAGGAGAGAATGGAGATAACATTACTCGCTTCCACGGCAAAAACAGAACTCTCGGCATTGGACAGCATTTAATGTCCACTTTATCCTGGAGTTGTTCAATCCCAGTTTTCATTTCTCCGGAGGGTGTCCTAGCTGCTCCTATGTTCCCTTCATCTATACTGGTGTGTAGAAAGGAATGCTAAATTCCTGGGGCTGGAGAGAGGGAGGGCACAGGCACATGTGCAGGGCTTAGCTCTGCACCCAGCTGGTGAGAGTCCATGCTGAAGAGAGAGTTCCTGAGAGCTGGTGGTTTGTATTTTTTCTTTTGGGGTTTTTTGTTGTCATTTTTTTTCTTTAGACTGCATACAAATTTTGTTTCCAACAGTGTTTTGGTTAAAAACCAATCCAAAGAGTTTGCAGTAGGAGTGACAGCTGTCACTATAAACAATGTCGTCATTGTCTGGAAGGTGTCTACAGGCTGAACAAATATTAAGAGTCCAAGGTAACTCTGAATGTGTGCATGGCAGTGCAAAGGGAGCTAGACAAAGGGAAGAGAGTTTGACATCCAAGTAATGCATCTTTTCAGATAACACTATGGCTTACATTTCTTTCTCCACGCAGCACCCCTGTGAACTAACTTACGAACTGGCTGTTGTTTTCCGCTTGATATGCCTTTCAGCTTCTTTAGTACCGGAAATTAGCACCCTAGGAGTCAAGGGCAAGAAGGGAAGCAGCCATTTGTGAGAAGAGATTGAGAGGATTATACATATAAATGAAGAAGTAGTAGTTTGACTTTTGAAGTCACACTGACTGCAGCTGATAGTTACATTAGCCACAGAAAGTGGCCATATGTAGTAAGTACATATGATAATTACTAATTTAGCAAAATTACAACCTAATTTCTACAAATGTCAACTGTGCTTAAGAGTTCAGTGAGTATTAATTATATGGAAGATTTGACAACCTTGCATTTTCCTTTTGTTAATATAATTAGGAACCAAAAATGACTGACATCTCAGTTCTGAATTTCTGCAAAATACCATTCATGGCTTCTAAGCTCTTTTAAATGAACTGGTAAATTCTTTAAAATAATTTTGAACTCACAGCAAGTGTTGTAAGTTTATGAAAAATACTGTTTTCATATGTAGTTTAGAGGCTTAATTTCCAGCAATAGGTACAAAATTAAGTACCCCTTTAGAGAAGTATAGCTTATTTAATCTCCAAACATCCCTCTCAGGCAAAATATTAAGCATTTGTATGTTATGTAAGTGTAGTGAAATCGGTTCACACACATGGCATCATAACCAGACTGCAACTTCTACAGCAGCACGTGGGTCTTCCTGGAGTGTTCTCTGTAAGACTTAGGATATGCCCAGTTATCAATTACTTCTGTAAGAATTGATGAGTTCTTGCAGGATTTGTTGCAAATGACACGTTTCCCATCTCCTTATGCAGCAACTTCAAACTATTGCCTGGTGACGAATACGTGCAAAAGAGAGTACAAACTACCTTGCGTGTTTGTCCTGGTATTCCTAACTGAATAAGAAGAAATGCCAGTCCCCAGGTATTCACCTGGCGGGTTGTAAATGAGCAGAGACCTGAGAAATAAAATGGGGAGCAGGTCCAGTGAACTTTCTTGTTTTGCCACAATTTGAAGCTATGTTCTGGGGGTGTCAGCAGATCAGCTGGATTCAGAATGTAGTTGTTGGAGGTTGGGCTTGTAGCCAAACTATGAAGAATCATTTTCAAGGCTTAGAAAAGACATTTTAATTAACAGGGTAAGATTTTCACCAATAATGTATGCTCCAGCTTCTAGCAGAGCAAAGACAATGCTGGTCTGCTACAAAGGTGTTATCCCCATCTTTGTGCCAATATTGATTTAGTTCTTTTTGTTCCCAAATGTATGCAAAATACCTTGTTACTGAAGACATACTTACACTCTGCACAGCCTGCAACTTAATGTGAATTCTTTAGGGTTGTTCTGACATCCTGGGGTGTTGGGAGAGAGGCTGTGTGCATGTGTGAACGCTATCAGGTGTGTGATATAGAAAAAATAATTGGATATCTTCAAAAAGAATGGCAGAGGGCAGCTTTAAAAATGTATTTTATTCCTTCCATTGCTTATAATGAGGAATTCTTAAGGGAGACCTTTTCAGTTTGCCTGTCCATGTAACCCTCCTGCCTCTTTGAAGAATTGCTGCTTTTCCCCGATAGGGAAATCTCTCCTCTCAAGAAAGGAAAAGAAAAAACCTGGAAGGAGAATAGTACATTCTGAAAGAGCAGAATTTTACGTTATTCCCCAGTGTCTCATCATTCTCTGTCAATTCGATGTTACATTGACTTGGCTGACAGCCCTTGAAGGGAATCCTTGTTTTCCAGGGGAATTCATATGGCGTGTGCATTATTCCACTAGCACTAATTGCTCATACTATAGAAATTCATGTTTTGTGAATCTCATGTGCCAGCCATGAGAGAGAAAGAATATTATTACCCTTTTGACCTGTGTCTGCATGCTGAAGAGACTGCAATGCAAGTCAGCACACTTCTTAACGTCAGCCAGATGTTGATCTGTGCTGTACATTGGACAAATCTATGCAATGGCATGGCTAGCCATAGTTTCATAAATGACAGCACTGTGTGCTATTCAGCCAGCACTAATGGTCTGATCTGTAACTGGGTGATGGATTACCTTTGTCTTTGCTAATGACTTGTTCACTTGTTGCACCTTTCATTGGGGCTATCATGTTTGAATGTTGTTCTTCCTACCAACTAGGCAATGGGTTTTCTGCTTGCAGCTCTTACTTTGCATCACCATTAATGCCATTAACTGGGGCTGTAGTCTCTGACCATTGTTGAGATGATAGTTTTTCGCTGATGAGAGTTCAAGAATAATGAAACTGAAGCTAGTTGTAAGTGAACTCTTTCATGCAAGAAATTCTGTCATCCTGATGGAGAAACTTCTGTTAGAGTATGAAATGCGCATTACTGATTTTTTTTTGTCTAATTCAAATGACTATTCAAAATCTGTCTAGCCCATCCTCGCTTCAGGGATTTATTTTTGCAAATACCTTTAACCTTTTTTTTATGACCTATTGTATTGTTTTGCTAGTAACTTTTTTCTTAGGTGTGCAGTCTATACACAAATAGGTTGACTTTACATGTTTTTACAAATAGCTTGCTTGTTTATTCACACTGAATAGTGAAAAGGATCTGTTGTCTTGTTTTATGTGTGCTTCCACGGTGATAGTGTTCTAGGTAGTTCTTTATCTTAAAATACTTAAAAAACTGAGTTCCTCTCAATACTAAAACAAATCAGACCATTTCTTTATAACCAGAAATATTTTTTATTTTTCTGTGGGGTTTTTTGTTTACTTGTGGTTTTATTCAAAGCAGATTTTTTCAGTGCTTGTTAAAAAGCATAAAATGAACAGCTTTCCAGGTTTAACAGAGCAGGCTAAGGATGAGTAGGAAATTAGTTTTGGCAGCATGCTGAGATGAACTTGGATTTTGTTCCCTTTTTGTCTGGAACATCTCCACTGCTGAGGCTGGAAGGAGGATGCTAGCTGCGCAGTTAGCATTTTGTTGTTTTCCAGAGAACTCACTGAGCAAGTGATGTGTTTCCAACCAAGCCTGAATTTTTATAGTCAAGCCTGGGCTCTGACACAGATTTTTCATATTATTCTTAGTCTTCTTGCTGTGATCCAAGTGGCCAGTTGCAGATATTTTTAAAAAAATTGAGTAGCTAACTTTAAATCTACAAGGATAGTTGCGGAAACTATCATCTTACTTTACTGGTATTATACCAGTCTGTGCATGTCATGTACTGTCTTAATGTATTCACCAGAGCGTTTAACACATGCACACACAAACGTTTGTGGAGATCAATATCATGCCATCTTCAGCTCAACCAGAACTGCTACAGTGTTTTGTTCCAACCTGTTTTGCTTGGGTATTGAGCTTCTTCAGCCTCCTGAAATAGAGCTTATTGGTTTTTTGAGGCAATACTGGTGGGAAGAGGGTGCTGCATTATAACAGAATTTCCTGTGGATGCATTTTGGAGAGAGGTTATGGAATAATAGACAGTATTTTGTCAGAATGCTCTCAAGCAATTGAGTTGTTATATGCTTGGAAACAAAACAAAACTTCTTCCTCGGTTTTCGCAGGCAGTAGTCAAGCTTGGAATTCAAAGTTACAACTTAGTCCATTCTTTGGGAGGGTTTTTACATCTTGATAATTAGAATACATTCATATTTGTTTAATTGTTCCATCTTTTTTTTATAAGGTAGGTTTCTGGAAAGGTGATCTATTTTGAAAGTAGACTAACTGGAGTTGTTTAATGGTCATTCCCCTAAAAGCTTGTTTATGGTACTATTTGATTTTATGCTATATGCCTAATATTTTCCCCCTCCCTCCATTTGTAGATCATCCAACAATACTAAAGGTTGATGACAGGCAACGGCTTGCTAGAGAACGGAGGGAAGAACGAGAAAAACAGCTAGGTAAGGCCTACTTTATATTGGGTTTTTTATTGTTTGGGTTTTTTAATGGACTATCACCTGCATGCAGTGTTTTTGCCAGTTTGCTTTTAGGAGCATTCAGCAAACTGATTGTGCTAGATATGCAATAATGTAATTCTAGATACACAATTACATCTTTAAAGTAGATCTTAATACAGCACATCTTGGGATTCATCATTGCTATACCTGTCACATACCTGTTACTTATCTTTGTGAATCTGAATGAAAAATGGGTTGATTTCTGAAATCATGCAAGGAAGCTTCACTGATGTAAATGGAATTTTCAAGTTTTACAATTTTTTTGCCAGTTAAGATTAGACTTCTTAATATGTTGGAGGCATCCTTTATTGCCATAAAATCGAGTTGCAGAATATGTTGACAATATATGGTTTGAATTTTTCTACATAAACTTGGATTTTTGTCAGGTGAAACCTTTAGTAGGTGTCAAACAGATGTGCTCAAGATCTTATAAAATGGCATCTGTGCATGAGCGTGCATAACGCTATTCAAGTGAATAGGGAAGGTGAAGGTTATTTAAGCAGCTAGTGGTGGGCAGTATACTGAGTGTGGTGGTGGGAGAATTATAGACTTATGTGAAGCCAAATTGATGGCTTTCAGAAAACTATTTATATGTTTGGCTGCCACAGCATTCTGTGGCAATTGGGAGGTTGGGGAGCACAAGTATTTCCTCTTATTTTTCCATGTTCACCCTGATTTCTTTAGATACTGCATTGTTCTTATGGCTTGAGAAGCAGAAGTTCTTTATTTCCATTTTCTAGCTTCTGTAAGTTTATAGAACTATATCATAACTCCAGCCAGAGTTATGCTGCTTTTTCTAACCTGGAGAGCCATGAATTATTGCCATCTAGGTCTTAATAGCATTAATATCCTTCCTTCTTTACAGCACCTTATAACATTGTACTAGCTGTACATGAATCACTAGGGTTATTTTGGAGGGGGGAAAAGAAAGCTTTGGTTTTGGCTTAAGGGGATAATATGACAGGATGTTTGCCAATCCCTAAAAAGCTGCTCCTGGGGTTGAGGTTTATGGTATGCATAGGCTTAGTTTCTTCAGGTTCCAGAGCAAATGGAGGTTACTGGCCCATTTTAATTAATTTGTCATAGATAACACTTCCATGTCTTGAATTTATTCTTTTTTCAGGTTCAGTCCTTGTGTAGTAGTAATGCTTTACTCAAATGCAGAGAGAGATGCTTTCCTTAAGTTTTCCTGAACTCTGATTTTTCCAGCTATTCATAAATGAATATCTGTTACTGGAAGGATATGAGTTCTGTTGAGAAATGTGTCATTTTGTGTGATGTATTTTAAAAGCAACATCAAACTGTAGGGTGTTTTTAGGTTGACGTGGAATCCCTCATTCCTAAATGGGAGAGTTCTGCATGTCCCTGTGATGTACGAGTGTATTTGGTGTTCTTGCATGAAGAATTCTTTTGAATTAACAAGAAAATTGAAAGTCGCATTGTACTTTCATCTGTATATTTGTCCTCTAACATTATGATTTAGGAGCTGTCTCCTGAGATTTGTGTTCCAGTACAGCAAAGCAATGATTTTTACAATGGCATGCAAGCTTCATTTCTTTTTTTTTTTCAGTTCAGAACCTAGATAATCAGTCACTCATCCTGTGAACCATAGCAAAGAAATGCCTAAGCTGTCTATCTTAAACATTAAGTTGTATAATGTCGTTACATAAACGTGTCTCAATGAAATGTAGAGTTGGATTTTGTTAAAACTGGGACATCGGTCATGCACTAGTAAAGCAACTGAAGGAAGGAAATTTTTTTTTAGAATTAAGTTGGATTTAAACTTAATTCCTCTCCTTTTGATTCAGGGGATCTGTCAAGTTTAGTAAAGGCTTCTTTTTAAGTAGAAGTTGAGAATTTCAGACATACCTCAAGTGAAATTATTCTCTGCTGCCAAAAAAAAGACAGTATTCAGTTCTGTAAGTGTAGAGCTGGTAGTAATCTAACAATTTCGTTTTGTACTTTCAGCAACTTGAACTGCAGGAGGTCACACTATTTATCTTTTTATGCAAATTAAGTTTTTCAACCTTTCTGTTGAGATCGTGTGGAGTACCAGTTTAATAATGATTATGTTTCTTTATTGGGCAATATTCTGATGCTACAGGAGGGCTGATTTAAGACCTTTTTTTTTTTCTCCCTTTAGTTTAGTCTCGAGCTTTAATTTTTTTTTTCAAGTTCCACTGTGCTGTGATAGAAGTGGCTTTCACCATGGTATAATGGATTTTCTTGCACCTGGCAATGGTGATTTGGCGGTCTTATTTTACTTACCAAACTTGTGTGTCTACCTCATTTTAATGAGAGTTTAGAGAGTAGAAAAGATGAGTGCTGTCATTTTTGTTGTCTGGATACATACAGCATATGTGTGGTGGGACTAGCTGTATCTGCTGTTTCTTGAGGATTATATTGTGCTACCTAATTCAAAAGAATAAAAAGGCTTCTACAAAAATGCCCCTTTCACCTTAGTATATTCATGTCTAATTTTAGAACTTTCTTTAGAAAACATGGAAGGCACATGGGGACATGTATGCTATTTCGGCTAATCCCCCTATCAAGAAGGAGGGATTTTTTTAGTTCCTTCACTGTAGGAAAGCCATGCTTTTGAAATGCCGTCCCAGCATGTCGTGGCTTGGGCCGGATTGGCCCAGTCAGGCTGAACGACAGATGCTCTCCCCCACATCTCTTTTCAAAGAGAGGAGGGATAGAGAGAAAAGAGACTTACAAGTTTAGAAGGAACTAAACTACTTTAATGAACTATTAATAATAAAACAAAAAGAAAATAATGAAATAGATACAAAACCATATCGAGCTTCCAGGATGACAATCACATCACCGGCAGGCACTGGGGAAGTCCCAGACTGGACTCAGTGACAGATGGGAACTGGACTCCAGATCTGGATTCAGGATCGGAATCAAAGGCAGATGAACAGACAGAGTTCTCCTCAGACAACAGCCACTGAAGAAGGAGGGCTGACCCTTTGATCCCTCAGCTTTTATACTGAGCATGAGGCAGATGGGACGGAAAACCCTGTTGGTCAGTTTTGGGTCACCTGTCCTGTTTGCTCCTCCCCGCAGGTGTGACCCCTCTATGCTTTCCTGCTTCCGACCCTCCAGCGGGGCAAATAACAAAGTTGGCTGGCCTTGGCTGTTATAGCCATTAAGTACAAGCAGGGGCCTCTCTGCATCCCACTCCTTGGCATCAACTGTAAACATGGGTCTTATCACTCTGAGGGTGAACAGTTTCTGCACAACATGCTGTTAATTTCAGTAGTTAGAAGAGCTAAAAAGTAAAGTTACTGAACAAAATTGGTCCTGTTTTACCTCAAACCAGGACACAGCACTTCTGAAAGATGAATTCTTTGTTTTTTTTCTGTGCAACTCATGTTTTCCATGACTAATAAGTTGTATTGATTTTGGAGTTTTTAGCTTTATTCTTGCCTTTTCAAGTGGGCAGAAATAAAGGAATTGCTGAGCAGCTATGCTTCCAGTTTTTTATTCCTCTGACCATTTGGTAATGCATGTATTACTTGTTGATATGCGCATTCAGACCTTTAAAAGATTATTAGGGTATTACTTGATTCTATAAATAACGCTTCCAATGTATCACTTGCTCTTTAGTAATCATGTTTTCATTTTGTGCTGGTTTTGCTAGCACTCTTTCTTACAGTGTCTATGTATGAAGTTAACATCTGTCCTTTAAAATACGAGTATTAGATCTCTGCGTGAGACCAACCCTCTTGGGTCATGCAGGACGGGAATCCCAAGAGAGGCGGTGGCAGGTGAGGGTGACAGCTCTCAAATGGGGCCATTCTCAGAGGACAGAGTGAAGGGAGCTGTCACACGTCTCCTGGCTCCAGCTCGGCACTGCGGTTCCTTCGCATGTGTCAGGCTGACCGGCTGTGTTCGGCAGTAGAGGCTGTCTGGGACACACGTGTCAGAACTGAGCTGTTTGTGAAGGCAAACAGGGTAGATGGTTCTCCATAACTGGAAAGAAAAATCAAAATCTGTTTTTCAACAGGGAAAGTTACTGGGATTTTAAAGTGTGTTTCATTCTGATAGCCTCAGGTAGTGGCCTAGCAAAGAGGAAGAGCTGGGGCTTTCTTGTTTTTTACTTTGCTGTATCTCAGTCCCTGATTCTTGAGAAAACCATTTTAAGTCTTACATATGTGCATGTTTTATCTGCGCTAATCCTGCTTGAAGACTGACCTTTTTTTATCACAATGATGATCCTGGCAAAGACACATGGTTCACTTAGTTTCTGGCATTGGGAACAAAAAATGGTAATCCTGCCATCTGACTTAACTCTACATTTAAGGAAATGTGTTATTAATCTGAGTTTTTAGAATATGTCTGAGGTTCAAGTAGGCTAAATCTATTAAATTCTTAATACTTACAATGCATAAACATTAAAATAATATTTTAAAGATCACATTATGATACAAATTCCTCTGCCATCATTGGCAAAACATCACATTAATAAAAATCAGAATTTTTTTCTGTCAGTAGATTCCTTCCGGCTTATTCTGTTCTCTGGCAGCTGGGGACAGAACTCTATCTGACATTTCCACAGTCAGAAGCCCCACAGAAACTGGGAATCAGTGACCCTAGCATATGAATCATTTTGGGATGTTCTCAGAGGACTTGAGTATCAGAAAGGTTTGTAGAACAAGAAAACAATTTTTAAGGAAGATTAGTTTAAAAATTTCTGTGCTGAATGTCCCTCAGCACGGTTACCGGGGAAAGGTTGGCTTAGAGAATCTAGTATTAACTTCAGCTTTAATTACTGCTCTGGAGTTCACCTTTTAATTCAGTCAGTCAGCCATTTCTGTGGCATAATGGAACATCCCCATTTTTAGGTATGGTTAAAGCATCACTGATCCATTTTTCTGCTAATGCAGCAAGGAGGCGATCACAGTCTCAGACAGTGCGGAGCTGGCAGTGAGGAAAGGTGAAACGGCGGTCAGATGAGAAAGTTATTGCTGAGGTCAGTGCTGTAAAGTCAGAACAGATAAAGGCTGGAAAGACTGACAAAGACTGTAGGATCTTTACTCAGGTAAGCTGTCTGTCCAAGGCGGATGCAAAAGGCAGATTGGGAAAGGGCGGTGCTAGACTGATCTGCCTTTACATAGGCAGTAAACCAGAAGGAAAAGGACTAAAGTGAGAGACAGCAGAAGGGACAGCTAAAGAGGAGCTGGGAGCACCTCCCTTTGCTTCACATGGATAAACAGAAAATAGAGGCTTTGACACTCAATGCATGCTCCCCCTCCCCTCACAGCCTAAAACCCCTGCAAAGAACGGTGCTCTGTCTGTGTGCATGGCTGGGGAAAGAAACTACGAAGTTATTTCCACAATAGAAATGTGCATGGTTTGCAGTTAACATCTCTCACGTTAAATTAGTTAATTCTAGAGTAAAATTGATTGGTTCCAAGCCTTATGTGTCTCTTAACATTGGAATGTTTCTTTCTTGATTGACCTTGTTTTCTTTTGCTCTGTTACTCACTTCAGGGGTGCCAGAACTACAGCCGTAATGATGTTGCTTTGTAATCTAATCCAGTGTTACTAGTTTGCAAACAAGCAGAAAGTATTAACAGTATGACCAGGGCTCAATTTCTAAATTTTGTTTTTATGCTCTAATTTTGTGCCCGTGTATCACATGACTGTGTTCAAATTTATAGATTGTGCTAGGTAATGAGATAGAACAAGGGTCAGGTTGTGACTTTTCTTTGTATTTTCCAGCTTTAGTGTAAATGTTCTTGTGCCATTTAAGCTTTCAGCATGCAGGTACTGTTTGAACAATGACCAAGTCTTCTTTGAATTCTTGCATGTTGTCAGACAATGTGTATTATCATGAAGTTCTTAAGGCTCAGCCCCAAGAAAAAGCCTTTTCATTGCACCATACCCGTACTGGAGTCCAGCATTGGCTCAGCACCAGGCATAGCTCTTAGCATAGTTTCTGGAGAAGCCTTCATAAAAGTGGGTATTTTCCCCCTCCACATTCTGCAAATCAGCTGCTCTTCCAAGTTGATCAGACTTTTTAGAGGTATCTTCCATTTCCTGTAGGCTCATCTGCTGATTCCTTCTGTCAGCAAGGCATTTGATATGTGTGTATGCGATATGAAACATGGCTCATTGGGCTTCTAGAAGCACACCTATGTATTCAGAATAGGGCTTAATATCCCTAATTTTTACCCTAGACAAGGCTTTTTTAACCCTTGAGTAAACTTTAATTTTTACCCTAGATTACAATTTGTTAATTTCTGTCTGGGGTAGCAGGAAAAAAGTTTCTGCAAATTCATAAACAGGGACACAAGAATGAAATAAAAGGGTATTATTTAAAACTTTTTATTTTTCCTTTGGTTGTTCAGGATGTAACCCAAATTGTTGGAAAAGGTGGACTCAATCTGGGCCCTGATCCCTTTGCTCAGTCTTCTCTGGACCTGGGCAAGAGAAAGACAGCATCATTGACTGGTCTTGTAGTCCCAGAAGGGTAGACCATAGTGAGAGTCATCTCTCTGTACATCCATTCTCTTGGTGAACTATTGGATTCCAAAAAGGGGCAGCAGACGCATGTTTCTGATTTTACAAATTAGTCTTGCATTTGGAACACCAGTTTTGGCTTTACTTTGTTGTGATGTGAGGCTTTAATACAGAAGGAGCCTTTGCAGATTTCAGTTGGCCTGGAAGCTGCTTTTTCTGCCGTATTCTGCTATTTTCTGCCTTGGTCTGTAGTTCACATTTCTGCTTCAAGTCACTTAACTAAATTAGCATAGAAAAGTATTTCTATAAATCTTCCAGTGACTCTTGCATTAGTGTTTCACATTTGTAGGTGTCACTTCTCACACCTATTGTTAGTAATTATCTAAGCAACTGTAGTATTCCTTGTTGTTGTAATTATTCTAGCTATGATTGTTAAATTTCCTGCTAACAGCTTGCTGAGCTTTCACCCATCTTGCCAAGAGGGTGCCTTATGGTTGCTTGTAGCTGTTGAACAAACATCTCTCTGCTAGTCTGCATACCACAGCAAAGCTAAACATGGTCTCTGCATTTCTCAGCAAAGTATTTGACATCTGCAATGGCAGAGAGCTGTTTTCTTAAGGGAGGTACTCTACATACGAACTGGTCTATTCGGGGTAGAGATTTTTTGTGAGACTGCATATGCAAGTACATAAGGTTTACAGTGCAATCTAAGCGCTTTATTATGCAAGGTGGGATTTGGTTGAGTAGTCAGGAAAGTGCAGACAAGCAGTTTGATGAAGATGAGTTCTAGTGTCGTGAGAAGTGATTGCAATGTCTGCTCTGAACGTCTGCTCTGAACACCTAGAAGCATTTTTGTGTTTTTTAGTTTTGGTATGTGGTTGTGTCAACAGAAATATCTCTGCTAATTGAAGGCTGGAGTTGCTGTTCTAGAGTACATGATTATAACAATAGGCGCTTTTTTTTTCTTTTCTTTTTTCCCCCAGGTTGAATTTTAAAAATACTGTCTCAGACTTAGGTAGAGAACTTCCTTACGTTGCTGGCCTTGGAAACTGAAAGCCTTTTTGACACTTTGCCGTCCTGGTTCCCTGTTGCTGCTATGTTATCAATGAGTTCCTTCCGTGTATGGTTGTCTAATGTGGTTCTCAGTGATATTTGTCTTGTGACCTTCTCGTGCATCTTTTCCTGCACTCCCATCTGTCAGTTCATGAAGATCCAGAGGTATCAAATGTTTGGGATTTTTAAAAAGCAAGTAACAGGTTTTTGGGTTTTTTTAGAACACACATATTTCTGAGTCCTGAAGCTTTCAAGACAGCAATGGGGAGAGTATTACATGTAGATGGTTTCATGTGGACTACAGTTTGAGCCCATGTTCCAAACAGTACCTTCGCGAAAATTCAGACCCTGATGGGGAGCAAAATTTGTGTCGTGGAGTGCTTCTTGATTTGTTTTGATTAGCGCTTCTGAAACATGTTGTTCGGAGCTCTGCAGCAGTGGAGTTATATGACAGATTAAAGTTCATCTTTAGACTGACTTCTGTGGTGGGTAACTTGTTTCCTTCCAGTCAGCTGTTGGTACAGCTAGCAGTCCAGGTGCTAGAATTGTAATCCCAGCCACGTCTATCATAAGAGAACTGTATTCATCAGTAAAGGTATATAGTGGTAATAGTTTTATCTTTCTTTTTATTATCTTTTTACAGTAAAAGATTACAGAGAATTATCCTGGTTTGTACGACAGAATTGTATTCACATATATCTGACTTCAGTATTTAGGTGTTTTAAACTAACAAAAAGTCCTTTCTTCTGTATAGAAACTATATGCTCAAATAGCTATTCCTGGTAGTAATTCATAGTAAGTAAATTGACATGAAATGAATGCGTGACCAAGGTACACAATGTTTTAAGGCATGAGGAGAGAGTAGGATATTATGTATATCTTCTTAAGAAAATGAGTTCAAAAGTTTTTCCATTTAGCTTGGCTATTCAAATTGTATTAACAACTTCATCACATATAGTATACTAAAACTTTTATTTCTGTTTTTTCTCACAGCTGCAAGAGAATCCATCTGGTTAGAAAGAGAAGAGAGAGCCCGGCAACATTATGAAAAACACCTAGAGGAACGCAGAAAGAAGCTAGAAGAGCAGAGATTAAAGGAAGAGAGAAGGCGAGCTGCCGTAGAGGAAAAGCGAAGGCAGAGAATAGAAGAAGATAAGGTAAGAATGAATGTCATGAAAACACTTTTCAGCTTGCTTTTACCATAAGATACAGTACTATCAAACTGTTTCTTTAAGAGTTGATGGAAAGAATGCAACATAAGCCATGGTCAGCACAAGAGAGTGTGTGAAAGAGGATTTTAAGACTTAACAGCACAGATACTACTTCTAAAGTGCCCTTTATGAATCAAACACAGCTAAGTTGAGCATGTCTGAATTAAGAGTATATGGCACTGTACAAACTCACACAGAAAAATACAAATTGAGTGAGTTTTGTATGGTTATCTGTTAATTCTTAGCCATTCAGTATAAGGGTAGCTAAATATTAGTTGCCCTAATGAAACCTTTAAGAATGTGAGTGTGTAATGAAATATGCTTTTGGCTTGTTTGTCTCAGTTAAGCTGGGAACTATATGCAGTGTGATCCTACCTAAGTCAGGTCATCCTTGTGGGTTTTTGTTACCTCTCTCCCGAGGGATTTAGTATTTAGTAGGTGGGAGAAATAAGGTGTGAAGTAGCCCTAGGGTATGTTTGCGTAGCGGCTGCGAGAACAGGGCCACTGTTTTTTCTCTATAGTTATGCAGATCTCAAACAGATCTTACCTTTTCAAAATTACAGTTAATATTTAATATATATTTATTTAATAAAGTTAACTTATTTATGGCTTAATTACTGCTTAATCCTGTTTTAGAGTTAGGATGGTTCATCTGAGTGCGTGTCTTAGTAGACAGCACGTAAGCTTGGACACAACTCCAAGATGTCTGCTAGGTTTTGTCCATGTGGAGGGTAGCAGGGTTTGATGAGAAGATTAAGTTAAAAACCCAATAGTATCCAAATGTATTATCCTGTTGTACTTAAGGAACGACATGAAGCTGTTGTACGTCGCACAATTGAAAGAAGCCAGAAGCCAAAACAAAAGCAAAACAGGTGGTCCTGGGGAGGAGCACTACATAACCGCATTAATAACACAGGTAAAGAGGGAGGCTTGGTTTGCTAGCCAGTTTCCCTGCCCTACCAGTTAACTGGAATTTACTTTGCTTCTGTTAAAAGGAAGGATGATTCAGTGTATGCTGGTTTAGATTCTTTGCTCTTGATCATCTTATTGCTAGCAATAGTGTGTTTCTGACATTCTTGTGTAGCAAAAAGATAACAAGAAGAAATCTGAACAAAAGTTAAAACTTGTTTTAGGAGTTGTCTAATTCTGTAACTATCTTGCTACA
The DNA here is from genome assembly GCA_008921705.1 of Burhinus oedicnemus. Lineage (NCBI taxonomy): Eukaryota > Metazoa > Chordata > Aves > Charadriiformes > Burhinidae > Burhinus > Burhinus oedicnemus. The sequence goes on from VFFE01006934.1 coordinate 572,325, forward strand.
GCTTCTCGCTTCTGCTGCTTCACTGTTGTTTGTGTGTGTATGTGTGGGTGTGCTTGTGCTGTGTCAGTCTTGTGATATGAGCTACTGTGTGCAAATGCTAAGTATTGTGGCTCAAAAATAGTTCTGGTGGAAATGACCAAATACTGAGATTAAAACAGATGCAATGAAAAAAATTGTTCTTTGTAATAAGCTATCTGTACCTTGTACAGCTATTTTGGGAGATGGAAGTCCCTTTTTTTACCTAGAAAAACTTAAAGATTGGCAAATTGAGTGTAAGTGAATTTTAGCTCTGTGCTCTCTTCCCCAATTATCTTCTCTAACTTAATCTGCCAATCATTAATATGTATATGCCCTGTTAAATATGACTTGAACCCAAAAAAGAGAACTTGTCCTTTATTTCTTTCACCAGAAAGTGGTACTTAGAATTCTTCTCTTCCTACTCTAATGTATACATTTCAATGTGTCCAACCTTTCATCAAGGAGGAAAAAAAAGTTGAGAAAAGAATGCTCTGAAACCTTTGTCATATATAAGTTCAATAAACAGTTATTTTTCATAAAAGGTTACTTTTTTGCTTAACTCTGTATAACTTATTTGATTTTTATTTTCTTTACTGTGAAAAATCATTGTCTTGCATTCTGTCCCTAGGTTATTTTTTTGAATCATCATTCACCTTTCTCGATTTAGCAGGCCTGGAGCACCACTTCAGATCTCTGGGTGGTGCTAGAAAACCTGGTACATAATTGCTGTGGTTTGTTGATTCCTTTACCCATAGCTAGTTCTCAGGAAATGAGATCATCGGTAACTAAACCACCCTCATGTAGTTGCAATGCATGCTTAACATCATGCTGATAGATTAGAACTGTTGTTAGTACCAGATTTTTTCATTATTATTTATTTTTACTATGGAGAGTTACTACTGGCTGACTCTAAAGATTTGGCACAATTCACTGAAATGAAGCATAATATTCTGTCTACTGGAATTCAAGGAGACCAATTTTGAATATTTTTGTCTTTTCTAAAACCCTTTTGGCATATTATATATACACGGGATTTAACATTATTTTGCACATGAACACAGACATATAACCAGCTGCATTGGGTGATGTGTTGCGCATGGATACTTTAATTATTTTTTAGAACAAAGAAATCAGCGATCTTCTAGGTAATGGATTGCATTTGGCCTGTTCTACATTTATAGGATTCATATTGCCAACATTTACACACAAATCCTCATGCTGAATTTCATTCATTTAAATAATGATCATAGACTCAAAAGAAATGTTGACATGCTAAATAAAAGAGATCATTTTTCATATTGTCATTTGTCATCTTTAGAAACCTATTTTAGGCAGTACGTCCTTTATGCCAAATGTAGAAACTTTTTTGCTGTGCTGATACACTATACATTCTCTCAGCTCTAGATTAGATATAAGAGACCAAAATCCCCATCCCATTCCCACAAATACTGTTCTGACAAAGATCGGTGACACATGAAGCCTGAGTATCCTGGCTCCAGTACTGACTCGCACACAGCACTATTACCCCATAGATCAACGTGGAATAATCTTGCCAGCCTACAGAGGTCTTGTTCTTAGATTTCTCCTTAAAACCCTCTTCTGAGTTTTATCCCCCTTCCAGAACCCAGTTACGCTATTTCTGTACCCTCACTGAGTCATTCTAACATTAGGCAAAGTGAGCAAATAATCACAGTAGGGGAGAACCCAAACAGTTGTAGTGACTCCTATATAGTTCATGGATGTGGGGAGAGTAAAGGTATTTTTCATGCACTGTATTTCTATGAAATTTTTTTTGTACACAGCAAGTATACTTTAATCCAGCAGGTCAGAACAGGTAAATACAATGTTGATGTACTTGTCATAAATAAACAATTGTGGATAATATTTCAGCAACATCCTCCTTAATGTTGTCAGTGTCCTGAGTTTGTATCTGCTTCCAAAACACTACGTGGACATATTTTTGTACCCAGAGAATATGAATCAGCAGAGCATTTAGGCATATGCGCAAGCCTCATTGCATTTCTGCATGGTTGAATGCTTTGCTGAGTAGTGTTGAGGTCCAGTACATGCTTAAATGTAAGCAAAAGCAGAACTGACTCTCCCAGCATCTTCTGAATGTCAGATTTCCAAATGGTAATTTGCAATGGAGGACATGTAGTTGATGCATGTAGCTAATGCATGTAGCTTTGTTGGGTTTGGGGTTTTTTTTTAAAGAACAGAAAGCATGTAGCTGGCCTGTTGAGCTCATTCTTCCTCTCCTGTCATTGCAAGCAATCTTCACGTGACATTCACACGTGCACAAAGTATGTACGATCTGTATCCTTGAAATAACCATCACCCTCTCAGTAGGGTGCAGCTGCCGACTCTGCAGCAGTTGCACAGGCAACAGTGATGTAATACTGCTCTAAAATGTACAGAACCTAAAAGAAAAATAGAACCCTTTAGTATTATCTACCAAGCATGTGCATTATAGGTACTCTCAAGCCTTCCACAGAGACTCATTTTCTTTATCTGCTAAGCTGTGTGCTGTTTTGGATTGACTAACTACAACTTCATTCACAGCAGGTAGAAAATTACTCCAGTGGGAAGTTTATCACTTCACTTAAAAAACTACAGTTTTTTTAACTAAATCTCTTAATTCCTTTTGTGCTTACCATTGCTTCCCTTGTGCACTAGTCTTCCCATAATCTTTCAGCATTGTAGTGTCACAATACTGACCTTCTGCCTAGTAACAGTGCCCTGTCAAATGTCACCTTTTATTCACATGCTAAGGGGTTTTTTTTTTACTAATTACCTGACGTTTCCAAGCATGTTGGTCCTTCCCTGAAGTTTTCTGTTGTAAGTCGTGAGCAAGGTTTTTCTGAGAATATTGAAAGAAATAAGGACATACCATCTTGTCTACTAGTATCTGCTTTAGATCCTCCATTAAGTCCTTGGATTGCAACCTGATTGAATGACAATCAATGAACAGAATATTTTAGACATTTGAAACTGAAATTAAATGGTTTTGTGCCCAGTCTTTGAGTCACCTGTACAATATCTGCTGAGAAGTCCATTCGATTTTGAAAGTTCTTGTGGTAGAGCAGGAGTGACTTAGTCATGTTTTCCTCCTCCCACTAGTGAGCTAGGAATTTGCACTACTGCATGTGGGCTGTCAATTAGCATTATCTCCATTTGTTTTAGATCCAGACAGGCGATCTGTTTCAACAATGAACCTTTCGAAACATGTTGATCCAGTCATTAACAAGCGGCTCTCCTCCTCATCTGCAACATTACTAAATTCTCCAGACAGAGGTACAGTTTCAAAGAAGAAAAAAAAAAAAAAAAAAAAAAAAAAGGGAAGAGCAAGAAAGAATGTTCTATATTGATGTATTACTTTGCACATAAAGCAAGCTTCTGAAGTCATTTTCTGTACCTCATCTAAGTGGGAGTGAAAAGACTTCAAATGTGAAAAGTAAATGGTTGAACATTTTTTCCTGTGAGAATAAATATATATTTCTTGTTTTTTTAAAAACAAGAGAGCTTTAACCTAAACGATCTTACTTTAGCAAATGATAAAAGCAGTGCTTCTGTCAGGTTTTTAGTAAATGAGGTACAACTATTGAAAGAGTACATCGCTCCATGGTGCATGCAATCATGTGTGAACTTTTATTTGCATTAGGGCATTTTGTCATTATTTTGTTTTCCTTTCATCTTTGATAGTAGTTCTTGAATATCTAAGAACACGTTGCATGAAGCTTTCAAGCAGTTATTTTATTACCATTTCTGATTATTTTTATTGAAGTGGTATGGGTGTTTTTCATATGGTCTGTTTATTGACTTTTTGTGTCCCGTTACTTTTCAAAGATTGCTTGACCTCAGTGTATGTTTTTGATGTTTACAACTGCACAAACGATAAACAATCAATCTTTTAAAAATTAACATAGCTGAATTGCTGCCTCTGTTCTAAGGATTTATAAGATTGAAGCATTGAGCTTAAAGGAGTTTTAGAAAAGAATGTCTCTTGTATAACTTGTGCAAAGAGCTTTACAGAAAATTACTTGGTAGGGATTTTCTTGTCCTTTACTGAGAATGAGAAGTTCTGTCCCATTTCAATCCAGATAAATGCACGTTTTCAAAAACAATTTTTAGAATGGAATTTTGGTTGTGTTGCAAAACTGATCGGTAGATGTCATTATTTGTGTGCCTTAACTAAGTGCCATGTTTTATGTGCATGCTTGTACATGTGTATCTGGTTGATTTTGATGAGCCATGTTAATCCTAGTGGGCTAACCTAGCTGTAGAGTCTGGTAACTTGCAAAAAATACAGCATTATATCAGGAAATAATTTATTCCAAAACTCCAGTGATTTTTTCCTCTGAATGTTGAAATCCAGTCAGTTTTAATTCTATTAGCTTTTCAGGTGTATATATATTTTTCCAGATGGTTCCTGTTCTTTGCCAGGGGATGCTTCTTTGAGGAAGGATCCTGGGGGGGAGGGGGCAGCAGGCATTAAATATGAAGGATAGTCTCTTATGGACTGTAACTTATTGTGTCATAGTTTCTGCCACCCATTTCAAATTCAGGAGAAGTTAGGCTGAATAGTAGGCAGGCTAGCAGTGGGGAAAGAGAAGGAATATGGAAGTGATGGCCACGTGTCAAAAACCTTAAATATTGAGGCATTTTTTACATGGCATTTTCTTTAAAACAGCACAGAACTCTTTAGAAGTTTTTCACAGGCTCCCAAGACAGAAAGCAAATCCAAACACTATAAATGCTTTCTTGTGCAAAGAAATCTAGTTGAGCGTGCATCTGGAGAAGTGCCACTGATCTCTCCAGTGGCCTCAACATCTTAAGGCAAAAGCTTAAAGGAAGGCTCTAACTGTCTGCTCCTCATTTCTCCTTCCAGAGGGCACCCAATCACACTTTGTCTGTAATGCATACTCCTACCTGCAAAACAGCGAGCTGGAGATGAGGATGATAAGCTTTCCCTAAGTGGCTTATAGCTGTCATCAAGAACATATCTTCTGTTAAGCAGCACCTTTTTACCATTTGAAGGACAGGATTTTTTTTTTTTTTTTTTTTTTTGGCTCAGTGAGAGACAAAAGTTTTCATTAAATGATTGCCTAAAAGACTGGTTAATTCCTTCTCAAGTACAGTATTGCTACAATAGCTCTTTATCACAATTCTACAATTAGGCAGCTAGAAAAGACTTCTCATTATGCTTTTATGTTAGTGGTACAGATCTGAGAAGTTGAAACTGTGACAAAACATGAATGTGGACATATTCAAGTGGAGAAAGCTGCTGTTGACCAAGAAATTTTGGTAATTGCACTTTTTAAGGAAAGCTTAGCAAGTGGCTGGTACCTTAGATGAGGTGTGAGTTACACACTTTCTTAGTTTTGAAAAGCAAAACTTGCACCGTAGTTGTGTTCCTCCTCCTCTCTGCAGTGCTTTTCCTTACAAACAGATGATAGTCTCAATCACTGCATCACCTTTTCTGCCACCTTTATAGAAGAAATTCGTGGGCTCCAGTATTGGTTGCTGTTGAAGGAGAATCTAAGCACAGAGTAGTTCTTCCCCATCTACTCCTCACCATGTTTGTGGCCCTGTATGAGCAAACACCACTGTTACCAGCGAGAGTCTCCTTTGTGGTGCTCATCAGGAGACCTGTTAAATCCCTGCCTCCCATCTGTTCTTAGAACTAATCAGATGCTGCTGTTTACTTACTTGCAATTTATTCTGCTGCTGCTAAGACAACTTTCCAGTGTTCAGTTTGTCTATCCTGAAGACAAATACAGATGATTCAATTCACTGTTGCCAGCTCCCTGGGACTTCGTGTGTTTTTCAGTTACAAGTTAGGCTATAAACATCTTCTTTAATCTGTTTAAACTAACCTGCTTGTAGCTGGGGGTAGGAGTACTTGCACCAGCAACCCTATCACAAATGTGTTTCCTTTGTGGAAATAGGGAGCAAACATCCCTAAGAATGATAGCCTAACACAGCATGAGAACAAAAAGTACCATTTCCCTTTGTCTGTCAGATGATCTGAAGAACTAAATCTTGAAAACATCACCCTAAGGCATTAAAAACAAAAAGAACAAGAAAAAAAATTGACTTCATTGTTTTAAAGTTGATATTATTTTGTAATGCTCTTTGTTTCGTGTTTGATTTGCTTCAGTGTGAATTGGACACCAAAGTTAAGTTGTTCAAAGCATTGAGGTGTTAATACTGTTGTACTTGGAACTCAGCGGGCAAAAGCTTATTTGTGTATTCTAGGTTAATGGTGATGCTGTTAGAGTATGTATTAAAAGTGTCAAATATGGTGCTTTCAGGGAGCTGTGCGTTTGGAATATTCAGTGTGTGATGACCTTGATCCACAAAGCCAAGATGTATTTAAATGAACTTTGATGTAAACCCATTTTAGAGATTGAGGGAGACTTCACTCCAAGCTCCTGGCTAAAACTATTTTGACACCTCTGAATCAGGCCCATTGTTTATATGGAGAAGGGATTTCTTGTTGGTGTCTCTTAGCTCAGTGTTGGTGCATATCAGCTAGCTTTCTCCCAAACGCTGCCTCAGTGCTTTTAGTTGGATGCTGTGGGCACACAATTGCTTCCAATAGGTCATGTGGATATGAACTCCCCTGTGTTAGGGGCAAAGATACGAGTATTAAATATGCTCACCTTTAGGGCAAATGATAGGGGATAGGTGGGATGTGGCAATTTAGTGTTTTAAGTCATCAGCCTCTTACCTGTGTCCTCTTGAGACTACTTCATCTCTGGGACCTCACGTGTAAGGTCTGCGGCTGGCCCACAAGGCCATATTATGTTGTGACATTTACTTATCAGCTGTCTGCAGCTGTACAGATGAACTCCAAGAAATGGGTAGTATACACAGTCCTGATTTATTAGCCTAAAATTTCAGGGATTGGTTTCTGAAGCTGTATGATCTTTGTGTTAAACTACGATAGAAGAGTTTCTTCAGACTCATCTATGCTCATGCCTGTGAGCCTCACCTAGTAAAGCCTGAGACCACAAAGAAGAATCTGTTGTCTTGCAACGGTAGCTTTAAACAGTGATCATACTGAGCATGGTACCTGGAGAAGAAAGGAAGCAAAGATTTTTACCATTACTGCATCCAGTTTAATGGTAGTTCTGTGATTTTTCTTCATTGTTAAATTACAACCTTAATGATAATGCGTGTGCTGTAATGGAGGTCTCTGTAGGGTGTTTTGTGTCTCTGTATAGTCTGTGCCAATACAGAATGGAACCATTAATCACAAAGAGCTCTGGCAGTAGTATATTGTGTAAGGACACTTATCCAGAGAGCCTGCTGTGTTTGAGAGTCCTATATTTCTATAGAAATGCCCCTTATTGAGTTAGCAGAATTTAGGGGAGCAATTTGAGAAGTGAAAAACAGCACTGAGGGTGGATTAGGCAATTATATCTTCATAGGATGAGATTGAGATCGGCCCTTCTTTTCATGGGGCTCAGCATGGAGTAGATTAAAGACAGATTCAGAGTTTATGGCTGTTAAAAGTGATGGATCTCTACCTTTAAAAATGCAAATTAATCTCAGGTTTATTACAGCCAGTCACTTCAGTGAATGTTTTAGAGACTGAGCCTCATAAATTCAAGCTGCAGTTTTGTTGCTATAAATGCCAAACTAAGGCCAGTGAATGCTGAGATGTAAGAAGACCTGATTTCACTTGCAACATCAAGATTATTGTTATGGTCTAAGCTTATTATAATGAACTACTGTGGGAACTAGTTGAATGTTTTGTTTTGTGGTTCTCGTTGTAATACAATTTGTTGCATCAGAGTATCAAAGAAACACTAGTTCTGTACGAAAAATAACTTACATTCTCTTTTGGTTACTACTTCACCATGATCAATGTTTAAATAGTATTTTTTAAAAAAGTAAAGAAATTTTACAAGGCAAAAGGACAAGCTAAATTTGCGTTAGGCAATACTGGGAAAAGCAAGGCAAGGGAGCGATTGCAGCCAGGTCAATGTGTAGTATGTTTTCAGAACAGATTAACAGTACAAAAAGTTGGCTCTTGTTACTATTCTAAATTGAAAATTATCATTAGAAGGATTTTTGACAAAATCAATGATCAAATGTACTTACTGTATTCTGTGGCTTCATCTATTACCGAGACAACTGCAGCTGCTGAGCTTGGTATCTGCAGTTGAGGCACATTGTAACCCTTTGAGGTGCTTTGACAAAACCGCTTTCTTTGGCACAACTCTATAGTAGTAAGCAACCTTCCTTGTTTGTTTGTTTTTTCTAGCTAGACTGGCAGGCTCTGGAAGGTGTTTCAGTAATGCGTCTTTTTTGTAACTAGAAGACTTAAATACCGTACATGTAGAAAGAGCTTGGGACACAAACATCTCTGCCAAAGTCTATATTTAGGAGTGGCAACTGCTCTCTTAGTACAGAAGTTATCCTATCATTCCTAATAGGGAATGTGGCATATGTGCAAAATATCACATTAATTTGATAACACTTTGCCATAACGCCACAGGCAGTAACACAAATGAAATGTTCAGATATATGTGTTCCTATAGGAATTCCTCTACTAAAATGGAGTAAGAATAAAATGCAAAACACTGAATGATTGTATGTATGCTTTTGATCTGTGAAGGACAGTGTCAAGATTTTCATGGTATGTAGTAGTGAGGAGATAATACTAATGCTTCTGCAATGTGTAGTCATTTGTGAAGTGTTTGATCTAACATCTTGCTTGTATGGTGTACGTTCAGCTCGTCGTCTACAGCTCAGCCCGTGGGAGAGCAGCATCGTTAGCAGGCTTCTGACGCCCACTCACTCATTCCTGGCCCGAAGTAAAAGCACAGCTGCATTGTCTGGAGATGCAGGTAAACCTATAAAAACAGAGGCTTCGTGTCTCAGCCACTTATTTTTCCAGATTCCCTGTGGGATGTTGTAAAGCTGTTGATGTAATTATGAATGTATGGTAGCATCCCAGAAAGAGCTTGAATGTCCATGGTTACACTGTGTGACAGCATGAAAGCTTGGTTGTACACTTGTTCGCTGTGTCTCTTTCTCCCACCACCTCTTTCTTAATTTCTTTTGCCTCGTCATCAGTGCAATAAATGAATGCAACACACACAGGGCAGCAGTGTCGTGCTGTCCATGGCTGTTTAAGGAAATGCCCACAATGCTGTAAAGAGCTGCTTCAGCACACCCACTGGTAAGGCTGTGAGCTGCTTGCTGCAAAAAATAGTTTTGCTCAGTACCAGGGCACTTCCCACATGGAACAAGTTAGACTTGCAGAAAGGTAGGCCCTGGTTCCAGTGGATTTAATACACATGAAGTTAAATGCACACGTTTAGTGAAGTTACAATAATTGTAAAGTTCTCTGCCAACCCCAGAACAGCTCTCTGATGTACCACTGAGGGGAAAATTAACATATAGAAATGTGAAAATATTGCTAGGTGGTAACTTAAAGCCCAGGCAAAACTGAATTCTAGAGACAGCCAGGCCATACTTGCTTATCATGTGTTTTAGGCAGGTGGCAGCTGCCTCTTCTTTTCTCTCAGATGATGTTTTATGATCATGCACTGGGGACTTTACCATTACCATAGTACGCTGCTGCACATGCTCAATGTCTGAGTCTGGGCAGGTCTTTCCTGTCTGATATGGACAGGATTTTTATTCTAATTAAAGCATGTAGAAGGTAAGAAGGAATAGAGATCTGCTAAGATTACTTTTAAAGAAGCTTTCACTTAAGAACTCTTATAACTAATGAGGCTGCAGTACATTTCCACAAGGGTAGTGCTGTAGGAGGAAAAATGTGGATGATATTCTGCAAACAGTGGGATTAACAAGTACAAAATTCCTTTTCACTCTTCACAAACAACAGCTTGTAAAATGAATACTTAATACCACCTACCAAGCAGGATACTGGAAATTCAGCTCTTCATTAGGGAGTAGTTGAGAAGGCAGCGACTTAATTTTCTAAGAGGTTACTTTACTGGAGCAAGCATTAAGATTTTTTGTGACTGCTATTGTTTATGCTGTGCAGTACGCTCTAATCTGAGTGGAATATTGAGAAAAATTACAAATAGCAGGAATGACTGATTTGTCAGTCATCAATCTGAGGTAATTCCACTGAAATGCCTTCCCTGTGCTAACTGTAACACCCAGAAGAATAACCCAACTGCGCATTGTTTTCCAGGTATTATTCTCTTGGAGCAATAACTGCAGTCCCTTCATGCAGTGGAGATTAATGATCAGGTGGTGGTAATGGCTCACAGCTGTGCTCTGAGCACTCAGCTCATCCCAGCCTGTCATTATTCCCTAGGAAATTACCCTGCCCTTTGGCTGTAAAGATAAATTACAATGCAAAAAATCAAAATCAAATTAAATATGGATTCATGTCCTTAAAATTTAAGTGACCTATTAGGGACATCCAGCATAAGAGTACATCTGGATCTTTTTTAAATAACCCTCCAAACCCAAAGTGTTTTCTAAGTAACTCTCCAGAAGCTCCTCTGAATAGATGTAATCCTGTTGGTACAGGATTCACTGGGAGTGCTTTGTAAAGCATTGTTTGGCAACATCGCAAATGAAAATAAACTGCTTGTCTTTTAGTACTTATGATGTCATCCTTCGTGATAACTTCAGATAATAGGTGTGCAGAAAGAGAATTGATTCACAGAGGGTGATTATAAGATGTTTAAAACATATGTTTTGCCACTGCCTCCTATCTGGTTTAGAGACACTAAACCAAAAAAACCCACAAACAAAACCCCCTGTTTTCTTGTTTCTTGATTTTATTTGTTTATTTCTAAGTCAGTCGTCTTGTAATACCTCATTAAACATAAATCCCTATAAATGATAAGGCAAGCATGAATGCCCTTGCTGTAACACTTACATGAGACTCTCTTTATTCATAATGTTAATCTGTCAGTGCAGGAGAATTTGCAGCGTTAGTACTGTTAAGTCTATGAGCTCTTCCTGTAACAGCAGCTGTGCTGTTATACTGTATGTAGAACTGCATTCTTTCAAGTGTGCTCAGAGAGGGATCTACAGGCAAGAAATATTGGGGTTTTTACCAAGGATGTAATTCTCTTTTCCTTTTTTTTTTTTTTTTTTTAAAGAAAAAAAGAAAGGATAGGGAAGATACCATATAGAAGCTTTACTTTTCCTTCAAGTAACATACTCGATAATAATTATGCTGAGACTATATTAAATGACCAGAAAAGACAAACAGGAGCAGACAAATAAAACTCTGCAGTAATAACATTGTTTTCCCCGGTCTTCTCCTTCAGTTAAATCAAGAGAAGGTGCAAGAATACTTTGCTCCAGAAGTTCCCCATTATATGTTTTGCAGTGTTGCAATTCTTTCTGAATACGTAAACAGAACACCATATACCTGATAACCTGCCATTAGCTGGAGATCTCTTGGTAATAGTCTTTGTCCTTGTGCAAACCAAGGAAAACTGCCGTCCTGGTTACTCAAATATTAAGTTGATATGTTGTTGTTAGCCTGCTTTTTGTAATGTGTAAAATAGTTTGCAGTCAAGAATGTATTTGAGTCAGCTGTTACTCTAGCATTATCAAGAACTATTAGAAGCTTTTAAATGGATGGGCTTCAAATATTCCTAAAAGAGGGATTTTTAAAAACATGTCACTTGCTAAAAATTGTAGATAGCAATTTCATTGATTTCCTAGATGAAAATGTTTTGTATTGTTAATGTGTTTTGATCTTTGTGTGTATGTCTCCTTTTATTTTCCTCAACTTTCAAGACCAATTAATAGGCATTCTAATTTTAGTTTGATTGTTTTCTATTCTGAATATAATTGGAACTCATGTCAGTGCACATACTGAGCTAGTCAGACCAGTCATTGTGTCCACTGCTTTTTCAGAACCACTGGTTGTTTAAAAACTTAGCAGAAAAACATTGTTGCTTTCTACTACCCAGTTATGTGGCATACTTCTTAATTTATTTAAAAGAAATTATTAGTTTACAAACGGAAAAGTACATGAGTGCCTATTGAAATTGTATCTCTACTATATGTGTGGCCAGTCTGGCCAAGCTAATATATCAAATGTTGGTTCTGATTTGAGAATTAGTCATTCCTCTAGGTATTAATACTTTCTTTCTTTTCTGTCTTTCTCGGTTGTTTCTGTTCCTGCTGGCTTTCCTCTGTCAATTCTCCAATGCTGCTCTGTAATTAAAATTAATAAATAACAAACCCAACCAACACCGTAGTTATCCCCATTTGTCCCCGTTCAGCATCTTGCAGCCCCATCAGTCCTCTGTCCTACAAGGCCATGAACTGTAGGAATCCAGGAGACCGAGCAAAACTTTATGCCTCTACTGATGCTGTTGGACGCAGGAGAACAACGTATCTTGCAGGGGTAAGCGTGCCAGTTGTATGTAAGCGAGTGTCTCGTGCCATGACCACCTGATTGCATCGCTTGTTAGGACAAGAATAGTTGCAAGGATACTTTAAGAAGTCTGATCCTCCGCTCTGCGCTGTCCCCACCCCCTCCAATTTGTTTCACAGTTGGCTGGATTTTAACTGAAATATTATAATGTGGTGACGTGGTCTGATTATGCACCAAAGAATCCGTGTAGAAAAACACCCGTGTTTGCAGAGTGGCTGCTTTAGCTTCTCAAGAGGCACAGAGGCAGAGGGTGTGCTCTCTTCTCAAGTGGATTCTTTGCTGCCTTTTAAGGCCCAGGCTGGTGGGTTGCAGCTTTTCCCCCAGTGGCGAGCCTGTTTTCCCCAGCAACCTTTTTTCACAAAGCCTGTAGCACTTTTTATCTTCTGAGGCCTCTAGCAAATTCAGCTGAGCCTCTGGGATAAAGGGGGGGGGGGAAGGCATGCACTCACATGTGTCCATATACATAAGCACACAGTGCACTGTCACTTCAGCTTTACTTTTAGGAGACCAGGCTAGTAAACTTTTCCTCGTTGAGAAGGAAGAGCTTTGTTTCGGAGCACGGTTTGTAAGCGAGGCTTCCCGCAGATCACCTGTTCAGTCTGAATGATTTGATAGCAGTACTGTAGCCGATCTGAGCTTTCAGGGAAAATCAGAACAGTGTGATACAGGCAGACTGAATTCATGTTGACTGTGCTCCAAGCCAACAGGATGCAGTCAGCTCCAGTTCAGGTATCATATATATTTTCTTGTACTCTACAGCCTGAGTTTGTTTGGCATGTGAGAAGAGTGAAGTCATCTCTGCAAATGATTGTGTAAGAGGTGCTTGCATTTTCATTTGGCCTGATGGGCAAAATATCAAGAGGTAGTGCCGCTATTGACATCCTTGCTGGAAGCAGCGTTAATGAAAGTCGCATGAATCATAGCCAGTACTTAATCTTTCAGGCAGATGGGAGTATATTGAAGTTTAAGTTAAGGCACAGCATTGGGATCTATCTGCAGAGAAATCCCATAGTATGCGCATAGTGCATTGCAATCTCCAGGGCTATCAGTTTAGCACCTCTTGGGTCTCTCTCGTTGCGAGTATTTTGGGTTTTGTTTTGGTTTGTGGGTTGTTGGGTTTTTTTCTTAAATTAAAAAGAAGAAAGGTTGATACATTTTGGTGGAGGAGACAATGGAACAATGTTGTTAATACAAAATGACTGAGTTAAGAGCTGTTTTCAGTAGCCTCTGTGGCGTGGAGAATCTTTTATTGTTCTGTAAACTTTTATAGGAATTCAGTTTTTTACTTTACTGATATTAAGAAAAAATTTCTGATGCTCTAGATCCAGTATAGCGAGTAATTGCTAGCGAGCCAAAATTCTTCTCCAATTTAATGCGTTTATTCTGGCTGTGTATGCTTTGATAAGTCAGGCGATTATCATCATATTAGTCGGTAGATATCTGATAAATTATATTTTCAAAGACCTGGCTAATTAGTCTTGAGTAATGACTTCAGGATTGAGACCATCTATTGCTAATATTATGTTTTTGGCAATTTAAAATAACTAATTTTAACCGTAACGATAAAAAAAAAAACCTAAACAAACCCTCTTGGATTTATGAAGATAAAGAGTTTATGTGCATATGAAGTTGTTTTCAGTTTTTCTTTTCCAGTTGTTAGCTTGGTTTTTGGTTCAGGAGACGAGCATTGCAGAGCTCTCAGCTAGTGAGGTTCTAAAGCAGCGTGGTACACATGCTGCAGGGGTCGTGCTTAAACCCCAGCCAAGGTGGTGAGTAGCAGCCCTTCTGCATCACGTTGGCTGAGTGGCAGCTCAGCGTACTCTCCAGTATTCCCATTCTTCAGACTCCCAGAGCCTGAGCTCACTGTTTCAAAAACCTGAAGTTTTTCATCTATAGTTAAATGGAGGAAGTATATAGATGACTAAATTCTGATATATTCCTTTAAACCAATAGTTCTAATAGTTCAAACCAGAGCTGTAACAGAAATATTTAAAAAAAATAAGATCCTGAGATGAGAAATCAAGAAGAAAAAAGAAGAAATTGCTAACATGTATAAGAATCAATGGCAAGAAAGTATGTGCTGTGGAATCATCCAAGAAAATAAGAATAGGATAACTGCTGTACCACATTTGAGGACTTTGAGGGCATCCACGGTGTTCAGATAAAAGTATGAAAGCAAAAAGCTTGTATTGCATGGGGACTGGGACTGTGAGCCTAGGGGGGAGTATTTGTGGGGCGGGGAGTGTTTTGTTCTTTCTTCGTATTAAATCCAGGGTTTATGGGGAGTAGTGGAAGGTACTGTGTGGCAATCCGTAAAGATCAAACCTTAAAAGGTAATTTTTTACCTGTGTAGAAATAAGCCTCTGCAAATTAGCCCATTACATCTTAAGACAGTAGTGAGCATGATTAAGAAGGATTCTTGTTGTCAAATGCATATGTACGGACAAAGATGGTGGCAGATTATGGGAGCTATATTAATGGACTTGTTAAACAGACTGTAGAAACTACTGACTCAGCTCTGCTTTTTCTCAGCCCCTCAACCCCTCATCCTTAACTGAGCTTGCTTTGCTTTCTTTAGCCGTGTGAACTCTGGCTTGACTTTGTCTTTTTGTTTGCTGAACTATAGACTGACAAAAAAGAAAAGGAAAGAGGCCATTTGTCATCCAGCTTCTCAGCCAGCTTTAAAGGAGGTCATTTTTCTTCCAACCCCAAAGCTAGATCACCAGCTCCCTCTCCAGTTTGGTAAGCCAAGTACAAGCTTAGCTGGAGGTTGAGCTATAGACAGCTCTGATTGTTCTATTAATTAAATGAGAAACAGTGCAAACTTATTTGGTGATGTACGTGTTTTCTCTCTGCAACAAAGGAAAGATAGTCCTGCTTTTAGAAAAATATTGCTACTGCTTTGAGGAAGGGGAAGAAGGAGGAAGTTACCTGGTTTCTTCCCTTTTGGCTGGGCTCAGCGCTCACACATCTGGAGAGTTGCAAAGAGAAGCGCTTTGCATGAAAGCTGATCAGTTGCTCCAGAAGTCCTGCTTGATAGCAGAGAAATAAAGAGTTGTTTTATTTTCAGCTGTCGTAGTTGTAGAAGTGATATGTAGGTTGTGTCCAGCAGAGCATGTCTGATAGTGATTGTCGTTCTTTGTGATTACACAGGCATGCATCAAAGTCTTTGCCTTTTCTGCCTGGCACACCCAAGCAGGTAACTTCCCCACCTGGTTCCTCCAAAGTTTCCTCTGCTCAGGCACGTCCTCCTTCTCCTGGCAACATCCGGCCAGTCAAAAAAGAGGTCAAACCAGAGAGTGAGAAGAAAAGACCAGAAAAGGAAGCTGAAAAGGCCAATGAGGAGAGGACAGAAGAGAGTAAAGGAACTTCAGCAGGTGCTGGAGAATCTGCAAGTCAGGAAGAGCTCACTGTCCAGACAGAGCTTGCGCAAGGTAAGGACAGACTCTAAGGAATGTCTGAATATCTCTTATGTTCTTCCCTCCCTTTCTCTGAAACAGCATAGCTTTCAGTAGTTTTCTATCAAGTGTTAGTCTAAAGTCTTCAGAATGTTCCTGCAGATGTATGTTCATTATGAGGAAAGTGTAAACAGGGTGAAGCCCTCCTGCTTGTAACAGTGAACATGCAGACCTTACTCACACAGTTAGCTTCACAGCCCTCTTCTCTGTCCTTTTGGACTGGGATTTTGTCCCTTACATCATGACACAGCTTCTTTTCAAACTGTTGAAGTAGAATAGTAATGATCTGAAGACTAATGGTACATCGCATAAAGTAGTATGAGCAGTGAGAATGTCCAGCTCTGCTGGACCCAGTACAGTTGTGCTAATAATACTACCAGCTTACCTGTAATACTGCAAGAGTACCACACTGTGGGAGAGATTAGCAGGTTAAAGTGAAATGCAGAGGAGAACCAAGGAGAAGAGTAAAAGGCAGAATTTTTCAGGGAAAATGAATTATTTTTTTTTTTTAAAATTTCCCAGCAAACAAAAAAACCCTGCACGAACCCTGAAAAGCAGCAACGCGGAAAAGGATGTACACACAAAATAAAAAAATGATCATAAAATGTAGGAAGGGCAAAAGGTAAATCTGAAAATGAAAAATGTGAGTTTGTTCTAGCAGACATTTTAGTCTATTGTAAATATGGCATAAACTGTCTGTCTCACGGATGGGATAGAATGGCCATTATGACCACTGGGATTCCCAGGACAGATTACTTAGGATTCTGAATTTAAAATTCATAGATTCCCCTGTGATTGTCCTTCAAAAGACAGTTTTAAGTATTAATAATCCTGCATTTAACTGCAGGATATGTGGCTGGGCGTTGTTCTTCTGCGAGAAGACCTGATGTGAATTGATTTCTTTTGTTCTAATAAGTTCTGTTACAGTAGTTCCAGTCTGATGTCCAGGTCCTCCCACACAAGGTGCAACTCCACAAAAAGCTAGAGATTTACAGTAATAAATGGATGCATCTGTTGGCCATGGACATGTAGAGAAGATATGAGATAATCGCCATGTTAGCATGGGTCTTCACTGCTCTTCTGATAACCTTTTGCCTGCTTCCTTTTAAGGAGAAAGCTTCCTTTTGAAAGGATTTTGGGGATACCACTGAGATAACTTTGCAAATGTTTACATGTTGTAGTTCCCCAGTACAAGGTGCGGACCGGAGAAACATCATCATGCCTATTTGACAGTTTAGCTCGGGAGGGAGAGAGGCTCGCCCTCTTTGCAGTCAGTCAATACTAGAGTTTGTGAAAAGGTCACTTAGTATGGTAAGAGGTTATGTGTGATAAAGATACTCAAAAGTGAAGTAGTCTGTATTCACAGCAAAGAAACAAGTAGTGGAGAGGGGGAAAAGAGAAGGATACTATAGTCAAAGTGGTAAGCAGCGCTTCAGATTGAATGTCTTTTGCTAAAGCCAGAGGAAGTGATGGTTGGGACCAAAGACTGAGACTTCAGGCTGAGCATTTTACATGTGAGGTTAGAGGACAGTCTTTGTACTGCTGATGGAGGCCCAAACTGCCAAAACTTAGCCGCTGGTTGAATGCAAGAATTTAGAGAGGGGCGAGTGCAGCATTTGGAGCTAGAGGGATACTGCTGATGTCTCCTAGGTCTCTGCTGCAGGTGGACATAGCTTATTCCTGCCAGTTAACTGAACTAGCCTTTAACCTGTCTGGCTCAGCTACCTGCTAGCTGTGTAGTCACAGGAGCCAAGAGGTCAGCAACTAATGATCACTGATGGAGCTTTTCAAGCTTTTGCAGGCAAATCTCCCATGACTTTACTAATACCAATGAAGTTTTAAAGGTATTTTAGGTGTGACTGTGCAAGCTGTTGTCGTCTTTTCTGACAGCAGGGCAGGTGTGCATTAAACAGGCTACTTGTTACACTGCCAGCTTTAGCACCTGAGCACAAACCTGTGCTCCCTTCAGGAGTGACAGCCCTGCCTTGGTCCATGTTAGTAAATTAAAAAGGGCTGAGGCGCAGGAGCTCTGTCATTTATACTGTTTAACTATTACAAAGGCTCTCTGGTATGTTTCTGATCCAGGTTGTAATTGCAGCCTCGCATTTTCGTACCTTCTGTCCCCAAGGCTACTAAGAGCATAACTCTAAAAGAGCTCCCAAGATCTAGAGTGATCAAATTACTTACCTTTTTATATTTGACCATCCCAGAATTTTCTGAGTTCCCAGCTACATCTTGGAGGTTAGCCCAGGCCTGGACTGTTCCCTAGGGGTGTACTGAATACCTGTTTTGGTAATCTGAGAGAATAATGTTCTGGCTGAGGCTAAACTGCCAGCTCTCCTCAGGGCTAGAGAACAGGCCCTGGCACTCTTTAAATTACTGGCGTACATGTATCATTTGAATTCAAGGTGAAAGCCCTGAAGCAGTTATAGAAAGACCTGCATAGTTTTTACGTGGCAGAAGAAGAGAGCAGAGAGATTAGCAGATGTGAGCATTCAGCCTAGGGAAAGTAGCTGAATTTGTGTTTGTATACATGACGAGGTGTAGGAGCGGGGAACTGGGGAGGAAACCCCTCTAGGAAGTTGTTAGTGAGGTAAGGAACATGCTGTAACATCCCGAAGGGTGGTTAGAAATGTAGATTTAAAATCATCTCCTGGCTGTTCCTGGTGACTTATTCTACAATCTCCCCAGGATCAGAATCTGATTCCATTGACAGTTCAAAGTCTTCCCTACCCATGTTTGCCTGTGTTACCAGATGTGATTACCCTGGGAATGCTTCCTTCAGCTAGCTTGTGTGTTGGTAATGGTCCCTGGCCTCCAGAGAAAAAGTGAAGTTGAGGCACTCTGTACCTGTGCTAGAGAATGCCAGACATACTTACAGAACAGTGAACTAGTGTTCTACTTGAGAAAAACCTGTAACACCATCTCTACCAGGTGGCCAAAGCTGGTCCTGGATAAAAAATTTATATGAAGGCACTATTAAGATTTGAATACAAGCCATAGTTCACCAATAGTGGGAAAGCTTGTTAAGAACCTGTTTTCTGGTCCCATGGGCTGCTGCAGGTTGGAGAAACTGCAAAACTGATGATAGTTTGTGTCCTACCCTTACTGCAGATCACTTCAGACAGTTGATGCTTTGAGATCATGAAGTCACTAAAAGTGACTGGCCTATCACCAAAAAGTCTTCAGATGTAGACTATCAGACAGAAGAAAATATAATATCACAATGTTTCACTTCTGCTCTCTGAATAGAATTGGGTAAACTTAAGAAATGTGATGGTAGGGATTTGCTGAGTCAGCATAACTCTTCTTGAGCACACACCAGCATTTGTTATTTTGGCAGAAAAGTTGTCTTAACCTTTCAGCTGCAGCTGCTTTCACATATCCTGTAAAAACAAACTTCCCTTAAGGAATATGAACCCCTAGCATCTAGAGATGTCTTCTTCCTCGGAATCATTTATAAAACTGTGTAAGCTTGAAAATATTTTACGGAGTATTTGAAACTATATTCTGTTCCTTTCAAGAGTGTCATCTTGGCTACTGTGTCTGTACAAACTAATTTTTCTTCCCGTCTGTTTCAGCAGCCAGCTCATCCCTACCTCCTGCTCCACCAGCTCTTTCTCCAGCCCCCACAAAGACCTCTGCAGGTACAACTGACCCTGAAGAAGCAACAAGGCTGCTGACTGAGAAGAGGCGCCTTGCCCGTGAGCAGCGGGAACGGGAGGAGCAAGAAAGGAGGGAGAGAGAAGAGCTTGAAAGGTGATTCTAGACCCCTGCAGTGGAGAAGATATGTTTTTAGCAGCCTCCTAGCAGCTTTTTTTGTATATTCTGTTGTTACATTGTGATATATGAAGCACAGTACTGAAGTGCAGGAGGCACAAGTTCCTCCACGAAAACAAATTTTCCTGTTGGGGCTTTTTGTAGGCACAATATATACCTAAACAGATCTGTAAGGTTAAAACTTAAACAAATAGCGGTTTAAAAAAGGATAGGAGGAGGGAGCAAATCCTTGCTGTAGCGATTCCTTGTTTCCTTGGAGATTAACAAAGCTATAGTTGTTTACTCCAGCTAGGGAACTCTGCACAGCTGTTTTCAACTTTGTGACTGGGACAATGTCTCTTGCTCTGAATTGTAAGATCTCTACCATGGGTGGTCTTCAGGTGTCCAACAGCTGTGACTTAAAGCTCTTTATTTTCTCAGTTAAAATCAAGACCCCCAACAGTTTTGGAGGGTAGTTGATGTTGTGTCTCATTTTCTACTAGAAAATGAATAGCCCATCTGAATACTTAGGACTGTTGCTATAACACAAGTTGAGGACCTTTTTAGAGGGATGCCATGGCTCTGGAATTTGTTGGAGTTCTTTAGCAACATGGCTGAACATAGGAACAAGGCAGAGCTAGTTTAAATAGCCTGGCTTTTCAAAAGGCTCACAACATGGTCCCTCTCGAAAAGTGTTTTAAAGAAAATAAGCTGCTCTGGCATAAGAGTAATATGATGAATATATAGTAAGACTGAAAGATCAAAAACAAAAGGTAAAGAATAATCAGTTTTCACAGTGAAAGGAGTTTTCAGTCTCTGTTCAGTGCTTTCATAAATGAATTTGAAAGGAGTTGTCGCCAGTGAGATAATGCTGGGCTTCAGTGAGATAAAGCAGTTGTGAAGTTTCAGATATATCTTATATTGCTGAGATACAAAATGGAAGCTGAATTGCAATACTGCTGAGAATAAAGAAATGCATATAAGGAAATAATCCTAACTTAACTCGTGGTGGTGGTGGTGGTCTCTAAGCTAATTATTTCTGAAGGAAGAGATCTTGTTTGGAATTGAGTATATGAAAGTATCAGGTGAGTCATGGTCAACAAAATAAATGAACTGTTAGGAGTTACGGGAAAAGGAGAACAAAATGAAAATGTCATTCTGAACTACCCAAGGGGAAGTCACTTCTTGAATGTTGAGTTGTATATTTTTTGAGATAGTAAATTCAGTAAAACTAGGAAAATAAGTGCAGATGTCAAGGAAGATCACAAGTATAGAACAGCTCCCATATGAAAATGTACTAAACAAGTGAGGATTCTTCAGCTGCGAAGACCATCTACCCTCTACTTCTGAGTGGGGATGTGATAAGCTAGAGAGCCCTAAATAATCTGGGTAACATCAAAGGTGAAGGGGAAAAGTTATTTCCATAATACAAGGATGAGGGGGCATTAAGTGAGGTTAGCAGGTAACATTCAAAAATCAGCAGAATTAGATACTTTTTTTAAATTCAGGAGTCATTGCCGCAAAATAAGGTGGGTGCCAAAAACGTATACTATTTCAAAATATGATCAAATGAAATTACAGAAAGAAGTGTTTTGCAAGATGCATTAAAGTCAGTGATACTGTTTCTGATTCAGAAAGTAACCCGAGCCATAGGTCAGTGGAAGCCAGGCATATGCTGGAGAAGTATTGGTATTGTCTTGCAAAGTTTCTTATGTTCCATAGGGCTTCACCCTTGCCCTCTGCTGGAAGCAGAACAGACAGCTTGGCTTGACCTAGTTCAGGTATTTTGATGCTCTTATGAATGAGAGAGCAGTGCAAGCTTTATCCAGCTCTTCTGCAGTGCTGGTGTCTTGGGTCAGGAGTCTGGTGGTTTGGGGTTTTTCCATCCTTTTTTTACTTATTTTTCTTATGCTTGTTTCGTGATTGCAGGCAAAAGAAGGAGGAGCTGTCACAGAGGATAGCTGAAGAAAGAGCTCGCCGAGAAGAGGAAGAAGCTCGCAGGCAGGAGGTGGAAAAAAAACGGAAGAATGCAGAGGAGGAGCGGGAAAAAGAAGAACGGCTGCGCCGACAGGCAGAAGAGAGAGAACAGAAGGAGAAAGAAGAGATGGAGCGCATTCAGAAACAAGTATGCTCCCCTCCTCGAATTTCTGTGCCAGTCTGATTGGCAGCGAAGTGGACGAAGCAACACCTCTTGTGCAGCACCTAGATTAGATGGATATCTAAAATTTCAGTGCTATATATAAAGTGAATAGGGTTGTAGCAGAGTTCATTCCATAGAGTGGTTCAAAGAGCAAAGATATTTCTCCTTAGCACAAACATGTGGTAGGGAGCTGATTTTTGTTTTGGGTTTTTTTCCCTTGTAGAATTCATTTATTTAGAACAAATTCTTTCCTATTCCTGATAAATTGTGATGAAAAAATCAATAGACTTGTATTGGGGCATTTTAATGAATGTTGTTACACCACAGAACTCTTTGTCACCACAGTTATAGAAAATCTAGGTGCCAAGTTAACTAACTAGACATAGCACTGCTGAGTTCTAATCCTATGCCCAGTATTGCTTTTGTGTAGGGCTAGTGGGAAGGGGTAGGTTTTGATCACTTTGATCAAGCCAAGTAGAACCTTTACCTGGTGCAGTCCTCCTGAAATAAGAGCAGCTGCTCAAAAGACATAAGTGTAAATAAATCAAAATACAATTTTTCAAGTATTCTCATTTTTGATGGGCTTAGTGTTGGCTTACTGGCTTCAGGAGAGGCTGCGGTAAGCATTTTGGATAGGATTGTTCTCTTCTCATACATTCTCTTACTTTGTGAATGTGCTTTCTCGCCCCCAAAATTCAGCACTTCAGTCTGCCTTATAGACATTAGTTTTTTTTCTTCTGGTATACAATTAAAGGAACGCTTCTGAAAATAACTGTTTAAAGGATTGTGTTAGTGAATATAGCAAAGAAACTGCAGTTTAGTTTCAGAAGATGTATGCTGCTTTCTTTGAAATGCTAAACTGAGGTACCTCCCCAGTTTAGCACTCAGATAACACATGGCCAAGTTTTTTTGGATGTTACAGCCTTAACAAATGAACTGTTGTAGTAGTTCCATCATACAACACTGTCACTGTCGGGGAGCAAGGCCTCTCTACAGTATATTCCAGATAAGTTTTACATCTAATCAAAAAAGCAGGAATGGAAAGCTTGTGCAAATGTACCTGTGGCTGTTTGTTCTTGGTCTCATTAAGCAATGACTCTGTTGGCCAAATAAAACATTCTACTGCTTTTGCTTGACTCTCAAAAACATCCACCACTCAAAACATGAAGCTCTTGAATACTTTCCTGGCTGCTGTTTTAATGGTGAAGGTTAGGAAATGTGTTCCTCATTTGTCATCTGGTGTGCTTTCATGCACATGCCCCAGAAGAGGCACAGAACCAAAGATGATGTCTGTTGTTTAGTTATGCATCTCTTAATGCTATGCAAAACATGGAGATTAATCAAGAAATGTGCAATTCAGTCTGAAAAGGTTGTTGGTGACTTGAAAACCCCAAAAGTGTTTTTTCAGGGGGTTGCAGATATGCATAGTTAAGCAGATATCAGTGTAAATCTGTCCTTAAATAGTAAATTATTCTTCACTTCTTTTTCTTTTACCATCAACTCAGAAAGAAGAGGAAGCTCGCCTACGGGAAGAGGCAGAGCGGATTCGATTAGAACGTGAAAAGCATTTTCAAAGAGAAGAGCAAGAGCGCTTGGAAAGGAAAAAGGTAACTCAGTACATGCAGAGAAACTGTAATTCATTTTGCCTTAGCAATTTGCTTCCACCTCAGCTGTAGACTGTAGAAAGTTATCCATGATATAAACGTGCCCTTAGAAAAGCTGCAGTCCTCATCTGTGTAGCTTGATGTGAAAGTGAGGGGAATATTGCCAACAGTAATAAATAATTCATCTTTTTGCAATAAACAGATGCAACTGATAAATGACAAGCAGTTGTGGTTTGGGAGACATATTTTTAAATTAATGCCAGCAAACGTTATTTTACCTTTACATTTCATTGTAGAGGCTTGAGGAGATCATGAAGAGAACTAGGCGTGTAGAAGCTGTAGATAAGGTCAGTGCTGCTACTTAACGTGTAAATATTTGGCATGCTTCACTTCAGTGCCATTTTTAATTTACAAAACTGTGCTTCCTTTGTAGAAACCCAATGACCAGCAAAATGGACATATATCAAAGGCAAATATTACTGGAGAAGCAGGTATTGTGTTTAACTGTGCCCTGAGCACAACCAGTGAATAAATGCCTCCTGAGCACAATGATTTCAGATACAGTTCTGAAACTTGGCACACTAATTGTAGTAAAGAAAACCATGAGAGGAGTATAACTGAAGTCTTAGCAAACATTACTTAGCCTTTCCATATAGGTAGTTAGCCATTACTAAATGAGTCAGCTGTTTTAGCAACTTTGCCACATTGGTGTTTAACGAGAGGGAGTTGCTTACCAAGTTTAATTATTTATTAAGTGAAAAGAAACAAATTCTTTTCTGATTCTGATCACAAAAGAAACTGATTCTATAGTTTCTTTTGCATAGTATTACAGATGTGGTTGTTGCAGACTTATTCCATTTTCTTAAAGGGTTATTTAATCTCAGTCATGAAAACAAACTGTTCATTATCCAAATATCTCCCTGTGATTTCTCGTCCACACCTGCTGCCTTATTCACTTGGTCTTAATTTCTATTTCTTTCAAAATTCAGCTCCTACAAAAGCTTAGAGTCTCCCTGTCACACCCACACTTTCAGTCTCCCGTTCTATTCTGTTCCCTCTATCTTTGTTTTTTCTCCTGGTTATTTTAGATAGTTTTATGTAAGATTTTAATACGAAGCAAAATAAAATGTAGCTCATATTCAACAATCACCAAGTATGAGTTAGCAGTATTTAAAGATACTGAAGTCATGCTATCAAATGGCTTATCCTACTGTAGCATAATACGTTTCTCTCTTGTGTTTGAGTTGAGTAACATGGAGAACAAATAACAGCACTGGCTGGGTGTACTGCTTTTTTTTTTTTTTTTTTTTTTTTAATGTTTAAAGTGAATGCTATAATTAGCACTGCCAGGAAACTTTTTGACACAGATTTCATTATGTGTGTTTGGAAGTTATTTGTTTTCATATCTTGCGGGGGGCGGGGGAGAAGTTTAGGAACCGCTAATACAGAATGCATCTGGGATGCCATCTTTTGCTGCAGGTACTGTTGAAGGTGCTATAAACCACATAAATAGTTCTTGAAACTATAAATAGCTCTAATAACCTGTGGCTAGCACTTTCCTGCCTGATGTAGAAGACAGTCAGTTTCCTAAGGCATATGAGAATTTGGACCTCCATTTCCCCAGGCCCAAGGAAAGGCTGGAGTCTTTAAGTGACTGGATAAAGAGAAAACTGCCCTCGCCTTCAGGGCTGCTGTACTGTTTGGCTTTGCTTTATCTACATATGCTATTGAGTTAAAGGTATGAATGAATGGACATGCTTCAGCCAACTCTGAGTTTACATATTATGTTCTAACAGACTTCTGACTATACACAAACGGTGATTTTTCGGTTTTTTTCAGTGTTACTGTTTGGCAAAATATGAGAACACCTTTGTGGGAATGGTCAGATCACACAATGAAACAAAATCATCACCTTTTTGTCTTTTGTTTGGCCTCTGCTTCAAAATAGGAGATAACTCTCCCTTTCTAAAGCAGAAGAACTTTCTTCTGCTTTTCTCTTTTAAACATTAAAGCCAATGTATTTTCCTCTTATTCCACTTGTAGAAGCACCGAAATCTGTATTGCTAATATCTTTTGCGTAAAAGCTTGCCAAAGATCAGACTAAGACATTTGATATAAAAGACTTCAGCCCAAGCATTTAAAGCATAGCAAAACAAGAGCAGCCGAAGGAGGGTCTCCTCAGATGAGGTTTTGGGTAACCAAGATAAATATGTCCAAGCCTGTGAATACTAAATTATCCTTGTGATTATTGTAACAGATTCTAGTATGGGTGGGGTGCAACTGCTTCCTTTTACTGAGCTGATGTGAGTTGGTGTGACTGTAGATACAATGCAGAAGAATGTAGTTGGATTTTAGAAGAACATCTTGAGGCAGGACGATAACATCTATCATACGGTCTTTGGGTGAGGCATGAGGATAATCTAATTTTACGTTGCTCTCTACAGCATTTTATAGTAGTGATTTGGTACTTGTTGAAAGAAGTATCCTTCCCATGCAGTCTTTTTCCTCTTGATTTCCTTTTGGGTTACAGTCAGTGATCAACACGGGAAACAAGAAACACCAGTGTATGGAATTGATTATGTCCCATTGTTCTCCTATTCCATTCTCTATTGCTGCTTGAAAAGTACCAGCATAATATTCTGTCAGAGATCAGCCTATTTTGACCACTGGCTTATGTGTTGGAATTGTGTATATTGTTGTAAAATGTTTATTCTTGTCTGTAAAGTTATGGCACTGACATCTGTGGCATTTACTTCAGACCTGAAAAGGGTTTGTGTGCCCAAAAACTTGACGAAGGAGGCGGAGTACGGGAAGGAAGGGTGTGGGAACTCTGTTTTTTAAAATTGTAGCTTGCCTTGACTGAGTCGTATCTTGCAGGAAATGTTTTATCCTAATCTGCGGGTAGATGATGTTGCTTGGTTTTATGAAAACCTGTTTTCTCTCTCTAGTCATAACCAGTCCTGCATCTCCCTTGGAACCTGCAGGAGGACCTCAGCTTCAGCACGCAACGCAATCTCCGCACAACGGGCAACCCGTTACCTGCACGCGTGTGATTGTGTCACATCAACCCCCCATAAATATGGACAGGTAAGAACACTGCTAGGTATTGGAGGGTGTTTAGAGGATGAGGGTTCCTAAAGTAATAAATTATTTTCAGATCCTTGTATTCATTAACTAAATAAGATACAGCTGTTCAATCTGCCTTGTTTCCTGTTTCTTTTTAACTTTTCCTGTGTTCATCTTTCACTTAGCAGTAACCCATTTTTGCCAACTGATAGGGAAGAATTTTGTAAAAATACAGCATGTTCTTTGCAGGGTTTGGAGCAATGTGTTGTTTGCCGGCAATTATTATGTAAATTGAAACTTAACAGAAAGGGCATATTTTTTCTATTCCTTTCTATGAATTAAGCTTCATAAAAACCGCTCTGGATTTGCAGTGCTAGTTTTCTTGATTGGAATAATGAACACTGTGCTTTCAGCCTAGATGTTTCAATTTCTGAACTGCTTGAATTATTAGCAAGTTTTACTTACTAAGCGAAAGTTCCTCATGTGAGATACAGAGCTACTCATTTTGCTTTGCATTTTTAAAAAAACCCTTTGTCCTCTATAAGGAGAATTTGTGGAGGCAGATATTTAACATCGGGAGCTCTCTGTAGCCATGAAGCAAATCAGACTTTGAGAAATTGTTGAAATGCTTGAAACCTCGGTGTTAAACCGAGTGAAGTCTGTTACATAAGCATGAGCTGTCAGTTATTTCAATTTTAGTAATGCAGCAAGCCAAATAATCCCTTAGTCCTTTCATGTTTTATGCAGGTAGTGCCGGAATATGCACGGAAAAACTTGAATGTGGGAAGCCATCATGCAGTCTGTAATGGGCAGTATGCTTCAGGGTGTGATTGGCACTAATTGAAGGAGGAATTTGCCCTCTCTCAGTCCCTCCATATGCCTGGGGGATCTTAGCCTGCTGTCATGCTGACAAGGATGCTCCTGCTGAGAGAGGTTCTGTCGGTGGCACTGAGCACTGAGCTGCGCTGGATGAGCTGCACAGAGCTGCCTTGTAATTGTCTCGGGCAGCTATTAAATGTTAATCACTTCCAGGCTTATATGCGCCTTGATGTTTGTAATATAAAATGTGCTGCGCTAATGAATGCTGTTACGTAGCATTGTAATGTGTATGGAAGGAACCTCAGAACGGCCAAAGTGAAGAATGAATAAATGAGATTGAAGAACAGCGACAAAAGCAGGGAGTGTGTGTCAGGCTGCGGAAGGGGAAGCTGGTATGCCAGGTTAGGGTGTGGAGGGACTCTAAAGATACATACACGCTGACTGGGAAGGCAAAGGCTGAAGTGCTTAGTAGCATTCCAGTGTAATCTTAGACCAAGTAGCCTGCAAACCTCTTGTAAGAAATACATAATACATAGCAGCACAGATTTTACCACATGGTGAAAGCCACAGGTGCCAACACCACTGCTGCTGCATCTCGTGTGCTGCGGTTGTCTGGCATCTAGATGTACGTGATACCGCAGCAACAGGTGGAGATGGTCTCTTGCATGAGCACCTCACTCCAGTCCGAAGAAAGATTTGGCTCTTGTCTGGAAAAGACTTGAGCATGTTTTAAGGGAAAGATAGCTCAGATTTCTGACCAGCACTTGTGGGGGACTTGTGGCATGTTCTTGTTTGGGCGGGAGCAGGGAGTGAAGGAGAGGAGTCGTCTTAAGGCCTAGAGCAACAGTCAGTCTCATTCTCCTCCTACAGTGTAGGAAGCATGGGAATTTTCATTGGGTCCAGGACAGAAGAAGTGTAAGTGTTGGTGGGTCTATTTTGTACAGCACTGGGGTCTAGCCTGAATGCGTGTCTTTGAACAGGACCAGTGGTCGGTGTTCAGTGACCAAACCCAGAATATCTGTATTTGGGATCAGAATTACCTGTATTTGGGGTCACTCCCCAGACACTGCAGGTGCTCTGTCCCTTGCACCAGTAGCGTTGAAGGAGGGTGACTTGGAAAGCTGCTACAGGTTTGTGTGAAGATAAGGAGCTCTACTCTGCGGGGTGTAGTAGGAAGTTGCCTGACTGCTTACTGTGCCCTGTTCCTCCCCATCGTGTCATCCACCCTGTATCAGCTCTGGGGCTGGGGTTCAGTTGGAAATAGCATGCTTGCTTCCATGGTTATGAGTACAACACAACTGAGGAAAAATTAAAAGAATTCTGGTGGAGTTAGGACAATTTATTTAAATACTTCACCATTCTCTATTGCTGCTTTTGATCAGCAATGCAGATCTCATTGTTGTACTGGAACTTCATTAGCTTTCCAAGACAATTGATCTTCATAAATCCTAATGAAAATACTGTGATTTGCTGCATTATTTACCATATAGCTATTGTCAACAATTGTTAGTTTTATTAATAAACGTTTATTGCAGGTGATAGATTGGCACAATCATCTATCCCAACTAATAGTTTGTCAAAATTTTTATTGGTATTCCTGCTCCTGTGTTTTAAACAACTGAACATTAATCAATTTTCCTTAGGCTTAAAGCTTCTTCACTTTGCATCGTGAAAGAAAAAAACAGATCTATTTGCTTGTGAATTGAGGTGTTTTACCATGTTAGCACTCAACGTTTTCAAATAGATCTTACATGATTTCTCAGTTCATAGAAACAATTTCTTTTTTCATAGTTCTCTGACATAAAATGACATGTCTGAACATGAATGTGACTTTTGTGGTGTGTAGTTTTAAGTGGTGCTGCAAGGGTCCTGATTTTGCCACCTATGCTTGCTCTGAATATCTTTTCCACAAGCAAATCGGGTTAAACAATTTCATGCTTGAATGCTAAGGAAGAACAGTGAATTATTGGGGGAGGGGGGGAGTGACCTTATATCTGACCTATAAGTCTGTGGTGAGAAGACTCACAATTGAACTTAAATGAAGACATTTCTCATCCAAGTGTAGTACAATGGAAAGGGAAACATTAAATGTATTTTAAAATGGAGCGTACGATGGAAATTTTCCAGTTAGTAAAGTATGTAGAATTACCAAGAAAAATGGTAGTTCATGGATGCTACAATAGTATTAATGTCATGTTAATTTCTGGCTAGGTTCTGGGGTTTTTCTCCAACAAATGGAAAAATGAATACGAAACAGTAATTTGAAAATAAGATAGAATGTTAAAGTATTTTCAAACTTTTGTAAATTATGAAATATTCCAACAAGATTTTTTCCAGATTCTTCTTTTTTCTTTACTGAACAGTAGAATCTTAGAAGAAACACAATGATAGGAGCTGGATAACCAGTAAAGCTGCCTCATCCATCTCCCACTTGCAGATTATTGCTTGTCCTCTGCTTTCTAATTCTTTACCCAAATTAGATCCTGTCTGCTACTTCTCAGAAAGTTATTTCAGTACAGTGGTTTATGTTGGCACTATTTTTCTTATGATACTCACTCTTATCCTGTAATTCTTTCTTTTTTTTTCTTCCCCCACCCTGTGCTGCTTTCTATAAATGCCTGCAATGGGCCTCAGTTCACCTCATCTGTGTGTCTCCATCCGGTGTAAAGGGAGCTGGGTCTGGGCAGATTAGATAACCAGTTTTTAGAAATATACAGTTAGACAAGGTGATTGCCTCAGTATCTTGTCCCTGGAAAAGAATGTTACTGAGTTCAAATTCTTATGTAGTGTTCATTGCTCAGTCTGTAGGATAGTACACTTGAAATTTGCTTTAGTGCCACCTTCCCTTCTTTAGGCCTCCAGCCTAAATTGCTGGCTGATTTCAGTGCTGCTGTCTCAGTGGATTAAAAATGAACACTGCTTTATTTAAATCATCCAAAAGTCTGGGGTCCGTTTTGCTGTTAATGTCAATCTGTGACATCTCTGCTAAAATCATGTCAATAAATGAGATGACTGACATTGTCTTTCAGATCAGGAATAGCAGGCACGGTAGTATTTTTGCACGTTCCAAAGGCCTGCAAATCAGTATTTTTTTTTCTTACTCGGTGTTGATTTCAGATAGGTGATCAGAAAGACAGACATACTAAATTCTGGTCTTTTTTTCTTTCTTCTTTACTCTTTTCAAATTCTTTACATATAGATTATGTCCACACAGAGCTTTGGCTAAAATTATCTACATCAGATGCAACTTTCAGTAGTTTTTAACTTTTTGGATATTCCAATTCCTTTAATTACATTAGCTGGTCTTCTCTCAACTTCCTCTAGTCTATCTCGTTAGCATTGATGTGTCCAGTTCAAAATGCGAAGCTGCACAGATGCTTTTTTTAGCTGCCGTGAAGCTGTCCTTCAGATGCTTGCAAAAGTTAAGTTTGGAAATGCACTCTGAATAGCTCTGGCAACTTTTTTTTTTTATTATTATTACGTGTCTTGCTACAAGCACCCTTTTGGAATATGTTAGAATGATAAAATTATCCAGTTCTTGGAAACATACCTGCAATATTGTATGCCTGAAAAGGATATCTCCAGTGTGCTGGATACTGAGATGTTGCTAAGAATGTAACGTAAGACAGTAAGAATGACTGTAGCAGATCAAAAATCTGTTACTGTTTTTTGTGTTCTTTGCTTTAATGGCCTGTAGCAGTCACTTAAGGAGAGTGTGTAAAGGAAATAAAGGTAAGTACCAGGAGATCCTCTGGTCAATTAAGGGTTACTAAGCATTGTGGTCCAAATGAGACCATAGGCTCAAGTAGTCCCTAAGCTGCTAATTACCAGAAGCTGGAAGGTATACCAATCTCCTAGGAATTTGTCTAATCTTTTGAGCTTATGGCCTCCAAGATGTCCAGTGGAATTAATTCCACAGTTCTGTTTATCCCTTTGTTTCTGCTAAACTTGCTCCCCTAGTAATCTGGTGGAGCAAACAGCATAATATATAGAACTTTCTATAGCATAAAATATAGAAGATTCATAGTCATGGTTTCCTCTTCTGTACCCCCTTTCTGATTGTATAGACTCCCCTGTCTCAAAAACATCTTTCAAGTCTGTAAATCTGGTCTAACTCAGTATGTAACACTGGCAGTGCAATGACAAATAGATATGAAGAACTATTTATCTGTGAAGTTGGCTGATCAATCAGAAACATTAGTATGTGTTCGCAGAAGCAAGAGTCATCTTCATTGTACCAATGCATGCTGAAGTACTATGCTGTTTAATTTATATGAATGAGCAGTTGCTCTCTTCCCTCCTCTTTCTTACCCCGTCTATCACACTTGCCATGTTATCCTAGCTCTGGTAAGGTTATTGGTAGTAGATGGGGATGAAATAAGTAATAGGATACCTAACAGTGTATAATAACGTAATAACTATACATTATAGAGCGGGTTTTATTAGTCCTAAAGCATTTCACAGATTCTGCTCCTCATCTTACGGATTTGGATCTCTGGCACAAAAGGGTGATGTGGCTTGTGGCCTCTCCCAGGCAGCCAGCAGGATTTCTGCATCTGCTCTCAAACTCGGTGCAGTCAAACATACTTTTAACTTTGAAATTCACTCAGCATATCCACAGATGAAAAAAGGGGAATGTCTTTCTGAAAAAGAAAAGGTGATGGTTTGAAATACTGGGAAAGGCTTGATACAAAAACCAGCATGTTGCTCTCACAAGAAATCTGGGCTTTGAATAAACTCTTGCCACTTTCAAAAGAGCAATGATTATTTTCTGTCTCTTGGGAAGTACTGTAAAACAATTCTATAATTGTTTGTGAAGAGCTGGACACCCAAAGAAGCCAGCAAATTAAAATAAACCCTATGCCAATTACAGGCAGTTTTGGGTTGTTTGGTCTTTTTAAGACTAGTAAATGTACTGTCAGGAGAAAATTAGCCTGTGAAACCAAGCCACCTTCTCAGAAATGGCCTGAGAAAATTGATAGTCTAGGTTAAATCTAGGAAAAATGCATCTGGGCCTTTGTAGCTGAAGCATTTCCAAACAATCTGAACAGTTGTGATGTGGTCTGAATAGGGAATAGGCACCCAATACTGTCAGGATCTAACTGTTGAGGGTCTTAAGAAGTACCTGTGAAAGATTCCATGATTTTTGAGTGTCAGCTGAGTACTTGCTCTTTCTCGAGAAGCTTATGGTCCCATTACTGTCATCCTGTTCACTAAAGTAGCACCTTAGTTTCTCCCCTCTGGCAAGACAGCGCACGCCATCTGCAAAGACAGCAGGATTTGACAATGCAGGGCTTAATGAAAGGTTTGGGAGGGGAGGGGCAAGACTGAGAGACACGATCATGTATCTTCTCAGGAGAGTATGTGTAATTGGAGAGTGTCTGTGCTTGTACCACTCCTGACTGGGGGAGATGTACAAGAGCTTGTTCACAAGGCATCTCTGTCAAGTGGGAGATAGCAAAAGACAGTGTAGATTGACAAGAGGGATGCTGGGAGGTGTTTCTTTTGGCTCGGGCATGATCAACGGGAGGAGTGCAGAGTCAGGTAGCGCCTTGGAAATAAGCCTGAAGAACTTCTAGGGGAGGAGGGACTGAAAGAACGGCAATGGTAAGTTTTTTCTCTGGCTGAGTGGCAGGTAGAAGAGGAAATTCCAAAACTGGAGGTGGGAGGTGATCCAAGGAATAACAAAAATTACAGTGATCTTATCTAGGGGAAATCACATTGATTTGCAATAAGAGGAAAGGTATGGCAAAGGTTATGAAAGCTCAAAAAGATGTTAGAGGCTGTAAATTCCGTTAGGTGGATGGCTGAAGGTAGCAGTGGTGGTGCCGCAGGGGTTTTATTACTGCTTCCCATTTCTGGCGCTTCTCGGAACTGCAGTGTTCATGAAGCTCTGTAGTTCCGGGTATAGTGTAGCTAAATGTAACAACTATCCTGTGTATTTGAGGAAAGGCATATCTAGTACTTGGATACAAAACCAGTTTTCCTACTGCGGTAGAAGCATAGTTTTGTTTTCACTGGCTAAAAGAACTGGATTAATGCAGACTCTTCCATTTGTAATATTGCTTTGAGGAGAACTAAATTTCTGTTCTAGATGAAATCTCTGAGGAAATATCTGTTTCTCTTTCAGCAATCTCAATCCAGAGAAAAACACAAACGAAAATGGAATGTCTATGCAGAATGATAACTTCGAAGAGATCATAAACCTGCCTATTGGTTCTAAACCATCCCGGCTGGATGCCATGAACAATGACGGAAGCAATAGTCCTGAAATTCCTTTGAATCCAATTCTAGCCTTTGAAGACAAGGGGACTCTTTTGCCTCAGGTAGATAGTGTTCAAACACATCAAACAGCAGGTAGGTTTGCCTCGATTCATTAACACTTGTAATGTGTTGTTAATTGACAGAGGACCTAGAGCTCTTAATTGATATGAGTTGATTCATTTAAGCATTTTTAGACCCAATATTATTTGGGGAAAGGAGCGTATCTCCTCTCTGTAAAGCTATGCCTGCCATGTACATACAGATGCTGTGCAAATCACGGCGAGGCCTTATGTTTTGTTTGGGGGGTGGGTCTCAGCTACGCTGCACTTTCTGCCATTTGAAGTTGCTTGAAAGTGTTTGCCCTGTGCTTGCAAACACAAACGGTAACGGTGACAACTGCTGCTCCCAGCTTATGAGCAGCAGCCACGTTCCAGTTCTGCAAGGGTGATATCTGATTCACGCGTGCAGAAGGGGAGCTGGTACCTACCTTCCGTGTAAAATTCTGGATGCACTTCCCTCATCAAGTTCTTGTTGACATTAATATTGAGGGATGCCTTGCCACACGCTAGAGTTTTCTGAATTACATCACAACTTTTAGAGGATGTTAGGTAAACAAATACTAATTTAGCAAACTAAACTGGACTACCACTTTCTCTTTCTGTGGCTAGAAAATGTAAGGAAAATCATCTTACAATAAAATAATTACATAAATGCATAGCATTTTGAAGTAAGCGTTGCCACTCTTTGCTGACTTGTCGTTTTTGATACCTTCTGTTGTAGAAGTGATCTGATTGTTTCTTCTGAAGAACCAAAGGTGATATGAGCATCTCTGCAGTCAGTGGAGTTTCTTCCATGCTATGAAGGAGTGTTTTATTTTTTCTCTCCAGTTTTTTAAAGATTTCTTGAATATCTTTTTTGGAAGGACTTTAGTTAAAACCAGCAGAAGAAATGATGGGAATAGACTTGGATCACCTTTCTAATAGCTTTCATCACTAGAAAAATCATGCTTCACATGCATTACTTAATATGGCTTTTTCCAACAAGCTTTTTCTGTTAGTAAATGGATATTTCTGCATTCCTTAAGACACAAGACACTGGAATCTGAAAGCAATGGGTTGATTTGGGTGGTGGGACTGATTCTTTTTTTAAAAAGGTGGGTGTTGGTTTAAAAGGCATAATTGTAAAATTGGCAAAGAATCTTTTACACTTTGTGGTTCTAATACTTGAAAAATAAATACCTCATTGCTCTACAAGTAGAGTTAATGGGGTGTTTTATTTAAACCTGTTGGTTTAAATATTATTGCAGAGAACTCTAATTATGGGGGCAAAGTATAGGCTTCTGTATCAGGTTCTTGTAAATGTAATTCCTACAGGGACATTCTGTAAATTGAGATGTCGCTATGATCTTCTCGCATTTTCTCTAAAAACACAAAACAAGGCAGGTTTTAAAATGTGAACATTTGAAAGCGTTATTTTTTCATGGACAAGAGGAAAACCTATTGTTCTCCTAGATGATGTATTTATGAATTTTGTTCAGTACAGAAATAAATCATTTAATTGAATAAATTAGAAAAATGTGGTAAAATGATACTGCAAACTTGATTTTTTTTTTTTTGGTTACATCCATGTTCACAATACTATAAAAGATGTGTACGCATATGCGCACACATGTCTGCACATAGTCACAAGGAAATACCTTGTTCTGAGTCCTGTAAATTGCTGCTGTTCCCAATCATGGAAGACTTTTCCTTTGCCTTATCAGACTATTAAAGACTGTGAAATCTGAAATATTTGATTTTTGGATGATGAAGCAGGTTTGTTTGGGGAGTTTTTTGGTTTTGCTCGTTTCAGAGCAAATGGAAAGTGGTCATTGTTTGTGCTTTTTATGTAGTGTGTGATTTTATAAAGCAGTACAGTTTGAGTGATAAGAGGAGCAATGCGGGTTGCTTTCTCTTCAGTTTGATGTGTTTTCTCCTGTCATTGCTCCATCCCTCACTTTTGGTTGCTATTGGGCAGAACTGCAAAACCTTGCATCTCTTTGTGCTTTGATAAACAATGCTGTTACAGGTAGAGCTGATTCTAGGTATTTGAGTTTGAAGCAGCAACCAGGGCTTGATGCATCGCTCGCTGAAGTCAGTGAGAAGATCCTTGGCTAGGGGGGGTGGAGGTTTATGGGGCTTCAGTTCATGCTGCCAGAGAACGTACCATTAAGATTCCTGCACTTGCCTTTAGTGAGCACTGAGCGGGGCCTGTAGGAAGCTGTGCAGAAAGTCTGTGCTAGCACAAGAAAACCTCTGAGAGAACAGCTGAAGAATTTTTGAAGACATTACTTTCTGCTGCTGCCAAGCGTTCATCTTGTACAGGAGATGGGATAAAAGCAGTGGAAACGCAATGAAAGAGACTTCATCTGCCAGAATATATATGGAAGGGAAAAAACAGCCATTCAGTCAGAATGCTTTCAACAGTAGCTTGTGACACAGTAAAATTAATTGGGTTCCTTTCTTGCTTTCTTTAGTTTTTCCATGTACATAGCCACAATATTTTGAAGTGTCCAAAATATGTAGTTTTTCTTTAAACCTATATATAGCATGTAAGTACCAAATAAAACTTGTTTGAAATATTTATTTCTATTTATATATTCATTTTCTTGCATAGTTGAAGCAGGAGTCAATCTGTGATGGAAAACTCTTCTTGCTACTCCTGGTCTGCTTAAAACTTTTCTTCAGGTTTCCTCTAATCTCTTTACTAGAAAATTAGTACAGAGTCACTTGCAGCGAGAAACAGAGCAAAGAAATAGCCACTAAGATCTCGCTTCAGTTTTAAGCCTGAGGATTCATTCAGGCTCAGGTTTCAATTATGTTGATCTTAATCTATTTAAGCTCAGGTATAAATTACGCTGATCTGTTTTTTGTGAGACTTTACAACGCTTGTTTCACTGTTTGCAGCACAGATGAAAAGCCTGCTTCATTTCTCATCTGTGTTTTGGTTGGTTGGTTTTTTTGAACAGGACTGCAGTAAAACCAATTTATAATTACATTCATTCCAGGTTTGCTTCAAATGAGAGAGAAAATTTCCTCCTTTTCAAGGGCCTGACATACAAACTAAAAGCTAGGGAATTGGGAGTAGAACTAGGTGTATGAATCAAAAACACCCTAAAAAAATGAAAAGGATTGAAACGTCAAGTCTTTGCTTAAGCCCCTTTAAATGCAGGGAAAAATAGTTTCTCTTCTGTTGAATGTTGTTCTTGACAATAAAATACAGTATCAAATGAAGGCTAGCTCTTTTGCCCGCTATTGCAACTGGTTTTGTTGTTTGTACTATCAGAGGCCACACTTGACTATTCAGTGAGGTAGAACTAGCGACTGCAGAAGTCGCAGACAGCTATTCTGAAGGTACGGAGCAGTAACCTTTCACAGCAGCTAGACTGGGCTTTGTAAGGACTCGGCTCCTTGCTGACGTCTTAACAGCACAACATAAATGCTTACAGGAATGACATTCAGTGAGATTAGTTCAGTATGTCACAACTACTGAGTTATTCACCATTAGCTTTGCTTGTTTCACGTCTCATCTCCTCATTCCTCATGAAGAATGGTGAGTTATTTTCTTCCTTGCTAAGACCTTGGAATAATATTTGCAATGAAATGCCTAAGAATACAGATACAGGACAGTTTCTAATGTCATTACTTAATATTGCACTGATTTTCTTTTTAGAAAATGATCTCAAGTCACCCAAGGAGGCAGCCTGAAGTTTGAGATTTTCTGATTTTGTTCCTAGCTGTGTCATTCAGCTCTCTGTAGTTCTCTCTCTTAATAAGCCCAACTGCCCACAGCTGAGCACACGGGTCTTTCACATGAGATTTCAAAAGAAAATTCCTGTCACACATGAATATTGAAAATGCCATACTGCTTTAGCTGAAGTCTCTGTCTTCCCTGTTTTTAACAGGTCTGTACTGTGCTGCACAGAGGTTTTTGAGTGTGGGGGTTTTTTTTAAACAGTACTATTGGAGAGAATTTGCAGTTATTGAAAGGAATCATTAACAGAAATGCCTCCCCCAAGCACCAAAAGTAATCTTAGAGATTTGGTCCACAGCAAAATGTAATGTTGAGCTTTTAATTGACAGAATGATTTTTTATTTTATTTTTTTTTTAATCTCACTTTCATTCCATGTTTGTAGCCAGTAGCAGCTCTAAAGCTCTACATGCGTGTAAGAGTTACACCATGGTCAGAAGTACCTCAAAAGATAGGAAAGTCTTCTGAAATGTTTTCATAAGAAACTGTGCTATCCGGGAGCAGATGTTTGCCATAAGAGTGGTTTCAAAATTTCAGTATTACAGCCAGTTCAACATGAAGCTCCAGGAGGATACTTATATTTAAAAACAAGTGTATTGATCAAAGGTGGAATTGGATTACTAATAGATGATTGTTATTATTATTAGATTACTATTCTCTTACAAATTAAAACCTACATTAAAAAACTAGTGCCCCATAATTTCAAGGCTCTGTGCTACATTTTTTTCCCTGGAAGAATACTGTTTTGATTGGCTATAAGGTCTGTGAGACAGACCCGTTCCCTCTGGAGGAGAGGGAAGGGGACGTTGTTCAGTATCATGTAGACACGTAAGAAAATCAGTTTAATTTAAACATATTTAGGGTAGATTTAGATTAGATCTCAGGAAGAAATTTTTCACTATGAGGCTAATGAGGCACTGGAACAAATTGCCCAGGGAAGTTGTGGAGGCCCCATCCCTGGAAGTGTTCAAGGCCAGGCTGGATGGGGCTTTGAGCAACCTGGTCTAGTGGGAGGTGTCCCTGCCCATGGCAGGGGAGTTGGAACTACACGATCTTTAAGTTCTCTTCCAACCTAAACCATTCTATGATATTACTACTTTTTTCTTGTTCTATAACGCCTTTTAAAATGAAATATCAATATCAAAATATAAGATCAATTCCTAATTTTGCCAAATATGTTCACTTTTTTCCTGTTGCAAGTACCTTTGGAAATAATTTACCACTTGCAGAACACAGATTTCAGTATTCAAACACATCTCATCCAAATCTTTCATGGTAGCTACTATATTCTGAACATGCTCTACGCAACGCTTACCTGCCCCGATGTGCCTTTGCTTTTCTGCAGGCGAGTAGTGCCTACAGTGTAGGCAGGAATCAGCCTGAAGGCTTGTCCTATTCTTGTTTCTTACAAATTTGTTGTAGCTTCTGAGTTGTCCCTCAGCAGGTAATTCCTGTAGTAACCTGTCAGTAGTTTGCTACCTTTGTACTATGTGTTAATTCAGTTATTTTCTAAAGGCAAGTCCCTGGAGTGTGCTCTGAAATAAGGGACGTGGAACAGAAACAAAGATGAATGCAGAGTAACTCGCGCACTTGAGAGATGCCTCTTCAGTAGAATCGGCCTGTTACGTGAACAAAACCTCATGAATACAGTGCTGTTTTTTTGGAAGAGGGGGCAGTGAGGAAACTGAAAACAAACTATGGAAGATTACCCAAGCATACCAGGTGTTTTCCAGACTGTTAGAAGGAATGTAGCTGTAGTCCTCAAGCACTCTTAAAGAACCAGCCAGAGTGTTCAAGGGATTGTCTTTTGACCTGCTCCAATTCTTGTTATCGGAACATTTCTTTTGTACGATGAACGTGCAGGTAGCAGGAAAACTTTAACTACAGTTGTCTTCTCTGAAAGTCCAGGCTCTTGGATCTGTTAAGTTTTCATAAGCCATCCGGCTTAAATATTAACTGTCTTCATGGCAAAGAGCTGCCCTAAGGAGCTCTTGAGTTTCTTCTGTTTGTTGTCGGACTTGCTCAAGGAGTTTGGCCATTTGGCTTTTTCTGAATGCTAATGAAAATTCTGGATCTGAAGAGGAAAAAACAAGTGTTAGGCAACCTGCTGGTTTTCCCTGTATTTTAATGCAGATGCTTAGAACACTCGTATTTCAGGTTAAATATAGTTGATGGTTCTTACTACAGTGTAAAGTATAGAGAAGGCAGAACAATATTCTTCTACCACACAAAGCAGATAAAAATTCAGTTTTCATCCTTACAACTGCTGCTAAATTCTCCCGATCCAGATGTCTAAAGCTCAGTTGCCAAATTCAGCCTTATGCAACAGGTGCACATCAAGACATAGCAGGGTCTTGGCTCTGGCTCTACATATGTGAAGATACGCGCCATATAGATTTTATTACCATATTATAACTCTCATTTGTACTCAACTTCTACCCAAAACAAAAAAAACTAACCAAAAATCGAAAAAAATCAGGGAACAGAATTTAAAGTATGAAAAGACTTCCCAGCCTTAATACCAGCTAATCATGCAATTTGCTTGTTTGCTTGCTTTATCAAAAGAAACTAAATTCATATTTGAAAAGATTTTAGGTTGCGTCTAGTGCCAAACATTCTTATATTGGATAAAACATCTGTACCTGGAGTCCTGTTCCCCTGCTGATCAGAAAGCCTTTAGTTTTAAAGCAAACAAAGAAATCCCTGCCTTTTATCATAAGATATTCTTAGTTACTTAAAAACAGGTAAAGTAACAGCTATGCTTGAGATTATTCTGTTTGCTTAAGTGAGCAGAGCTAGTCCCCAGAGGAGGTTGCCAGGCACTGTCATTTCTGCTCTAAAGCAGTGCCTGTTTGCCGCTGATAGGAAGGAGTAGGCAGGGTCTGGCAGCACCCTGGGGGCTTGGCCCAGCAGGCAGGACATACCTTCTCGCAGTCTGCAGAATGTAGAGATGCCCAGCTGCTGAAAGCGGATCTCTTGGTGAGCAAGAAAG
The DNA here is from genome assembly GCA_008921705.1 of Burhinus oedicnemus. NCBI lineage: Eukaryota > Metazoa > Chordata > Aves > Charadriiformes > Burhinidae > Burhinus > Burhinus oedicnemus. Next base: position 612,638 of record VFFE01006934.1, read on the forward strand.
TTCCTGAGGTAGGCCTGAATCTCTCTGATGTGACGCTTCAACAAAAGCATCATTTTTTCTGCATAAATGGGAGAACCACTGGAGATCAATAGAAGCCTTTAAAACACTTTGAAAACTGATTTTTGTAACAACATTTAAGATTGTTAATGACTCTTCTAACTTCAGCTACAACCAGCATTACTGCGAAGAATGGCAGAGGACTTCCATGTACTACAGCCTCCGAACAGTATCACTGATGTTTCAGGTAAGGAACAAGCTCAGTGGACTGCTGTGCTAGGAAGCTGGTCCTTGCACCGAGGTGCATGCTAATTTACGGACTGATCAGCCTGTCATGATAACCCATCCATGAAGCAATTATGCTGTTGGACTCCGTTCACTACTTGAGAGTCTGCTCTGCTGTAAATCCTCGATGGTCGGATTGAAATAGGTTTACATTTCCCCTTATTAAAGATTCATTATAGACTTCAGTTTCTCTCCCATCTAAGGATTAAAATCTAACCATGGTTTTCTAGAGGACGTGGCAAGAATCATCTGAACACTGTTTTCTGGCAAGTCTTAAAGGCTCTCAGCTGCATGGGGTAAGTATATTAGGCATAAAGCTGTTTGTTTTCTGCAGGTAAAAATAATGCTCTTTTCATTCTCCCTCAGTAAAACTAAAAAAATACAGGCTACGTTCTTAAAAGCCACTTCACTTCACTGCTCCTGCTAATGTAGTCTAGAATTACAACGGCAGTGTTTGGTTCAGTAAGACGCTTTCCTCTTGCTGGTCAGGGAGCAGAGTTAATCTAAAATTTTGGAACACAACCATCCCCTTGTAATTGTCTCTTCCAACCTCTGCTCCTACCTGTGGAGAATGCCATCGCGTTGTATATACTGAGAAGGAGGACCAAACAGAAAGATGCAAAAATGCCTTTTATCCGAAACATGTTCTCATCTTTCCCTGGGTAAGGAGTGTTTTATGCTATCCCACTTCCCTACTTAAGTTGTTTTTAAGGACCTCAGAATTGGCTACAGACTAGCCCTGCAGAATGCCAGTCCTTGAAGAAGGCAACGAACACCTGAATCAGATCTTTATCTATGGTGCATTTTCATCCCTTGGCTTTCTCATGTACTCAAGCACTGTTTTATGTGTATTTAGAGGGTGACTGTAGGGGCTTTCATGTTAATAAATTTGTAGAGACCAGATGGAGGATGCTATAGAAATGTTAAGGGTTGTTTGCTGCCTGACATTCAACTCCTTTGGCAAAAGGCTCATTTCACTCCAGAGAGCCGTAAATATCTTTGAAAGCACAGGTAATGCTGTGTGACAGTTACCGTGACCTATCATGTGCTGGATGATGGAGGCAGCTTGAAAGGATGCCTCAGTATGTTCCAGTTGGCCAGCCAGTCTCACCAAGCACTTTGTCAAGGGCTCATCCATCCGTTGGACCATGCATAATGTGGCTCCTTCTGGAAGACAGAAAGAGAAGAGAGTAGTTTGTAAACAGAAACTCCATTGTCGAAGAAATGAAAGTGAGAGGTCTGCCAGAAAACATACTGCCTAAATAGGAAATCCTTTACACAGCTGGAGAAGCAAAATAAGTGCTGAACTAGGGCAATAAGTATGTTTAGATTGTAAAAAAGGGTCATGTCCTGAGTTCACGGTCTCAGCAAGATAGGGCCATGGATTTGATTCATAGAAAGTGTGATAGAATTTTATTTTGTTGGTTTTGTGTTCTGAAAGAATGAATCACTTTATGTACACGATCCACTCTTGCCTAGTGGGCTCAGTCTGTCCAGCAGCTGCTGGGCACCTCTTGCAAAATGAAATGTGACATGTCACCAGTTGCGTGGTGGTTACAAGAGATGCACAAGATGAAATGTTTGAGAGGTAATATCCAGTGCTGGGACAGGCTGGGAAGATTTACACTAATCCTCTGTGCCATGAGGAGTACTGTACCTTCCATGGGTGGTAATTTGGGATCTCTTATAAAAATCTATGTGCAATAAACTTAAGGAGAAAAAGCCACTTTGTATTTTAGCCTTTTCCTCTGCTTATATTAGTTTCTGCTGTCATGAAATTAATTCAGCTGGAGAAACTCGGTGACATTACAAATAAAAGTAGGAAGGTCATGTACAACAGTAATGTTCAGCACAAAGAATTTTGAGAAAAAAACTTTAAGCAGTTCAATGGAAAAAAAGTGCAAACAAGGAGCCCATGTCTCCTGCCACTGACTCAGACCTTGTTCTTCTTGAAGCTTATGGCAAAACTCCCAGTGAATTTCAAGGCAAAGACCTGGGCTGTAAGCCCACCTGTGTTTCATCTCCCATTAGGATTAATAAAGGATACATACACTTCTCAGATTAAGCCATTTATGGTGGGGTTACTTCCCTACCTTGCTTTGCCAACTCAGCAAGGCAAGATGTCACATAATGAAGAGAGTCTTCTTGAATGTCAGTAGAAAGCATGGTCTGGAGGAGACCTTCAACACATGGGCTCTCAATGATTCTCTGCAACAAGAAAGAGATTCATGTTTAGTGCTTCCATTACGTTTTAGCAGTGTCCGAGGACTTCCGAAGAACTGAATAACTCTTAGCAATACCGAGGGCTAGAACATCAATAATGGAAATGTCTCCTCCCAGATCTACCACAACCATGTGACAAACACCTTGGATTGTTCAGAGATCTCCTGATTTTAGACATTTCCCAGGGCCTGCTCTGTGGGTTGTTCTCATGATCACAGATCACTCTGAGCTCAAAGAATTTCCTGACCTTTTGCTGCTGTGCCAGGCTGTATGTTAGTATTAAGCTGTCATTTGCTCAAGTCTTGCTGCAGAGGTGAATAAATAAGCTGAGGGCTCCAGGGCAGAGCACTGGGAAATGTGGAAGTTCATCAGTTTCTTGTATTTGCCTCCAAGGCTTTGAAAACTTTCTGGTGTTGAAATGCTCTGATCTGCAGAAATAGGAGATGACCTCTCACTAGCAAAGGTGAATTCTGTTTCTGGAGAGAAATGTTATGAATTAAACATTTCTGTGTACCTCTTATCTTTTAGGTTGAATCTGCTATGCCAAAAGTGGTGTCGGGCAGCATGTCTCTGTATTGGGATATGTATTTTAGAGACTCAGTTGAAAACAGATAGGAGACAGCCTGTGCTGACCTGGATTAAAAGCACATGACACCAAGGAATGAGTCCTGAATGAGTCACCTCGAGGTGACTGGTTACTGCTGAAGTTGAATCGCAAAGTCATCAGCTCTCTGGGAGGTCCTAATAATGGAAGCTGCTCACACGTCCATAAGGGAGCTCAGCTGTCTATCAACAAAAGGGAGTGCTCATTTTATGTTGCAGTTTTTTAACTCGCTGCTCAGAGGTTGAGGCTGGATTCAAAACAGCTGCCTTTCAAGCTCCCGCACTCTGTCCGTGTCCTGCAGGCATAAAACCAACTCTTTTTTTCCTCTTGTGCTAAGGACTCTAATGTGTTTTAGGGATTGTTCCTTATAATTGACTCCGGAAATCTAGCACTCCTACTCGTATCTGTGGATTCACTTGTGCAGTGAGAGCTAAATACATTTCCAGGCACATTATAAAGCTTTATGAAGGTAAACCAGCTCCCTGCTGATAACAGAATAAAGTCACAGAATTTAAGTGACAAATGTGGTAATTTTTTTAAAGCAAACTTTGAAAGGATGATCCATTTTTACTCTTACTGTGGGCCTTGAGTTTGAGGGAATCTATTTCCCTGCAAAAGTTGATTTCACAACTATCAGAAATTCATATAATTCTTATCTTAGTATAAGTGAAAAAAATTATTGGAAACAGTTTTCCTTTTGGCTAGTTTATAACAAACCTCAGATTTACTGGATGGTTCTTTTGATTAGTATGAAATGTCTTTGCTAGAAGTACATTATATACCTATGATGTAGTCATTCAAATTAGGTAAACACATCACTCATAGCAAAAAAATTAGACATTTCTTATTTTCATTAGCATTTTTGTATTGTATTGGAAAAATATGAACACACACCCCCCCTTTCATTATAGCGTATCATAAAAATTCATACACACAATTTTGTGTAGAGTATCCTTGGCATATGTTTCATTAAAAAAAAAAAATCTTTCTCTGGGTAATGCTGATTTGATATAAACGTATCTGCAGCCTCCCAGGGTATAGTTCAGTGAAACATATTGGCTACCTACCTGTCTGTTTTCAGAAAGGCTCAGGTTTTTGATGATACAAGCAGTATGGCCAACAATCACAGGGTCTGTTTTATGCGCTGACAGTAGCATCCCCAGGCTCTGTATTAGCTCAGAACATGCCAGAGTGTCCTGAGAAGAGAAACCAGTATCTCAATTACATCCAGTACAGACAACAAAGTGCAACTTTGCAGCAAACTATAGATAGACAGATAGACAGATAGATCGATCAATCGATTGATCTTAGCTCTGAAAGAAGAGTATTACTTCGCTTACTTAAACCAACAGCGTAGCAGCTGGGTCCAGTGCTTTTTCTACTGACTGGCACTGATCTACAGAGCACTTGCTATGGAAAGCTGGAGTCTTTAAGGTCTGGTAGTTTATTTTTGTTGCCATCAAATGCTTCCCAGAGGTTGTTGGTAGTCAGGGGAAGGCTGTGTGATCCTGGCTGGCAGGAGAAGTGGTCAGGATAGGTGCAAAAGGCAAAAGTACGTGGTGAAGTAGCAGCAGCGGCATGTCCTTGAGTACCTCAGCAATTTACCTCCACTACAATAATGGACTGTATGTTTAGATCAGTTTGTGATCAGGCACCACTTTAGTAACATGTTCTGAACAGCATCTTCTGAGTTTACACATACGTTTCTCTGATGTCTAACAGATATTTTAGAGGGACTTCACTGAGTCCCTCTCTCCCCGAATGCAGTCTTCCTCCAATTACCACTAATATTAACTGAATCAGATCTTCTGAGTTTGGATTACTGCCCAGGTAGTTTCCTCAATAACAGTATGGATTAAGAGGACAGTGATGTTTATAAGAAAAACCTGGTATCAGCAGGCTTTGGGTTAGGTCTACAGTTAAAAGTAAAAGATTTCCTCTTGGGAGTATTTTTTCCTTCAGTCTCTTTCCCTTAGGAATTTGAGTTCTTTATGCAGTTCTTACGTTTGTTAGTAATTAACTATATTATTTGTGCTACTTTTAGAAATTGAGACACATTAGCAAGAGTGTTCAATATAAAGCAAATCATTGGTCCTATATACAGTTGAGAATAATTGCATCATTCTGAAACCTATGAAATGTCAGGATCACTGAAGCAGCATTGAAAGGCAGATGTCTTTAAAAATTAGTTTAATTTGCATCTTTCTTTTACTTCAGTTGAATTGCCAAAGTGTATCTTATTTTAACATCAGCTGACATCTTCACTTACATTCTTTTTAGGCACTGTCACAACCAGCGATCCTAAAATAAAACATGAAAATAGATGCAAAGGGCAGTGCTATGCCTAAACTCAGGGCACTTAAAGAATCCTATATGCAGATAATGGCTATAAATTTTCTCTAGTTTTATTTTTCTTTCTCTTCAAAGGCAGAAATAATATAATTTTTGATAATCCAATTAAATTACCATTGATGACTGTTTTCTGTGCTTTTGGACCAAGTGTCCTCTTTTCTTTTGAATTCCATCAACTATGGTACCCTTATTTGATTTGCTACAGCCTGAGAGGAGGAAATTGTCTACAGACTATCAATGAACTTTCTAATCTATAATGACTTCCCTGCCAAGCTCTTCTGTTTATTTAGGACCTACATTAGTAAGTGACAGCACTTTAAATTTTGCTGAACCTCTTTTTTGGCTGGCATATGGCTGGGATCCAGATTTTGTTTTCTGGCTCAATCCTGCAGAGCGTGAGATGATCACGAGAAAACTCTGAGTAAAAATGGATTGGGTGGTTCAGATGGATATTGATCTACCTTCTCCTAAGACTTAAAGAAAAAAAAGCAAGGAAAAACATTCCACCAGCAACTGTGCTTACAACTGCAATGCTGCCCTTGCACCCCTTATCCAGGGATTTCTTGGCAAGATAAATATTATCCCCTGTTTACCAGGTAGCAAGATGGGAAGGCAAAGTTATTACGTGCCTAGAGTTGAAAGTCATCTGGAGTAGACAGACCCCTGCCACTCTGACTTCCAGGTCTTTGCTCAAAGGAATGTGATTTAAAAGGCTGTTTTCTCACAAAGCCTCACTCTTTCTTTAGTGTTTCAGGGTTGGGCTGTCCTTGGGCGAACTGAATAAAATTTCCCCTGCAAGAGGGAAGTTTTCCAGCGCTGCTGGGAATCACTGTCAACAGCCTGGCCAGGGGATCGCAAAAAAAGGAGTTTAAGCAGGGAGAAGCGCTCCTGTGATGCATTCCCAGGGGTTTGCTTCATGGTAACGAAAGGGCAGATGAATTCTGCCCTATTGTATCCTGGCTAGTATTTGTAATAATTCAAGCATCACTTGACTTGGTTGTAAAGGTTAGCTTTGTTCGGTGGTTTGTTTTCCAACAGCTGTTCCCATGGAGAAGTCCCTCTTTCACTCACTGAGAATTCAGCCTGGGTTAGAGAAAGAAACCTTGAAAAGATTTGAAAAACAGGCCAGAAAAAAGCATGGAGGTGAGGAGGCAGGATATGAGTAAGGAGAGGTCAGCCTCTTCTCAGAGTGCCCAGGGCTTGCTTGCACAAAGCAGCAACATTCAGTAGTCAGGCACAGCCATGTTTGCTCACTAAAACAAATTTGGAGATGTAGATACTTCTCACTGGAGAATAACCCCTCGAGGGTGATGCTTTGCTTTCCAGCCTCCTGCCGCTGACCCGTTTTCCCCCATGAAGGAGGGGCTGTTTCACTGCTGGTGTAAAACGCCTGAGCTCCTGGTGCTTTTGTCTGATCCCAGGGACACTGCACCGTGCCCTTTGTAGCTGGGGGTTTGAAGCACTGGTAAAGACACGTTTTGGGATCAGGGAGGAAAGGAGTGGCAGATACTCTTTTCTGGGAGAACAAAAAGTCTAAATGGTGTTCGGGGAAGACAGTGTTCCAGCCTAATGCCTCATACCGACTTATGTTTTTACTGTGTAAATAGCCTCCAACTAACTTAATGTATTTCAGTTGTCAGCTTGTTGAGAGCAAATTGTGTTTTGATTGCATGAGGCAGTCTGACAGGCAATGGGGATATTTGGTACTAATGCAGCTAGCACAAAACTGATGAAGCCACAGTGCCTTTGAAAAGCTCCGTGCTCTAGTTGCTGCTTCCCAGGCACTGAGCTTACCCATTTTTTCCATCATGTCCCAGAGTTAAAGGAGGTGCAATGTGGTTTATACTGTGCTGTGTACATGCAACCGAGGTGTAAGGCACCAGGCTTCCAGTACCCAGAGGACATTTCAAATCAGACTGAGTGTATTTCAGCCATGAGAAGCACCTAAGCCCAGCTGTGGTTACTCAGATTGTCTGTCACTACTGCTTAAAGCAATGTGGCTGGAAAGGTTCTCACTTTTTTTTGCTTTACCTACCCAAATTCCGACTTTCTTAAAAGATTATTGTTAGCTTAAGACACCTATCAAAAACCTTTAATATCCATGTTCCTAGGGATGTCTTTAACTACTGTAATGGAAAAGCACATTTAAAAATAATAATTTGTCAGTCACTACTTACTGGTTTTATGTGGCGGGTACAGTAGGAGTGTCTGTTTTGTTTATTTGCTGTAGTTTATTTCTTGTCAGACTTCATGTATTTGCATAGTGTTGCACAGTTAAGGGTGGTTCAGGGTACCCTGAACATGGGCAAAAGAACTGTTCTGTAACTAAGCCCATGAGGAGACACAGGAAAGTCCTGGTGAATTAGCTAAAGATAGACAGGATTTCAAATTTTATTAATTTCCCTTTCTGCCTTGATCATAATTCAAATGGTGTTAAATTTATGCAAATGTACTTTGGAATAATTGTCCATATAGGGAAGTAAAGTATTTTTGCACTTAATTTTGTGCTGATGCATTTTAAGTGCACACTCTAAATTAGTTTGCTTTTCAATGTGTGGCGAAGCTCTGTAGCCAAGGAATAACTTCCTCAGCTGCCTCCATGGTTGCAGTCTCATGGTGCTAAGCGTGTGTCCTGCCCCTTGTTATACTCACCTGGAGACCTACAGTCTGGGGACGGAGGGGACCATAAGGAGTTGCCGGGAGTGCAGGGTAGTATCTGCACATTCAAGGAATCTGACACCCATCTCCCTCTCTGCCCTCCCCTTAGTCCCATTACAGGTAATCTGATTAACTACAGGATCCTTTGGATCCCACTCGCCACAACAGACAGGCTCCTTGGGTAGTTAGTGACAGTGCAGATGCAGCAGACAAAACCTCGTCAATTTGTGTGGGTGGGAGAAGTGTTGTGAAGCCTCACGGAGTCTATCGGTCATTCACAAAATGTGTTTTGTTTGCAGTTTTGCCATAACAGAGCATTACATCAGGTGGGGGCCAGAAGTACTCTTTCCCCTCTGGTATTGGGAAACGACCTCCCCTACCGTGTTGTGCGGGTGCTGGGACAGTATCCACAGCAGAGCGATGGAGGCACGACGCACATCCTCACTGCCGGATGCCAGGAGAGAGTGCAGCTTGGGCAGGACGTCCTCAGCAACCATCTCGGCCTGGACGTCTGCTGGTTTGGGAAAATGATTGAGGTCAGGGAGCTTCAGAGCACCGCAAGGAGATATTCAGGCCCTGACTCTTAAGCAGCTGACTGCCTCAGTGAGAAAATTAGAGGGGACCTCCCTGTCTCTGTGGGATGGGACAACGTTGGATGTTTGGTTATAAAAATAAACCCTCATTTTTTTCTGGCTCATTTTGCCAAAGGATTAATACAGGCTTGAAAGCGGAATGTAGTTTTGGGCACCCTTCGGTTTGTGTCTGAACCTCAGTGAGAAGAAAGGAGGGGAATTTTCTGAGTGCTTCATTGGCCTGAGGCCCGGGGAGAAGGTGGCAGCTTCTGCTGCACAGACAGAAAGGCCTCCCCAAGCACTACCTGTCTTGTAGAGTTACGGCTAGCCAGGGGAGAGATCAGCCATCCTGGCTGAATCCTTATAACCCACTTGTCCCTGCAACCTCAGCGAGTGCTTTTGGGCACTAAGGGTAATGCCAGAGCAGCCAGCAGATGGAGCGGCAATCTTAGAAGGCCAAGCAGACCAGGGGATTTCAACCACGCCGAGGAACAGCACAGCAGTGCCTTTATTTCCAGCTCCACTATAATGATGATTGCTTGAAAATGAAGCGCCTCTACCTTTTCTAGACGAACAACTCTGCCCTGGACCCTAGGGTCCTAGTGTTTGAGCATGCCAGTCCTCTGCTTTTATCTCCTGCGCATGCTGTAGAAACGGATCTTGGGCATTTAATAGGATATGATTTTTTAAGAGGATGACAGATGCCTGGGAGAAAATTATATTTAATGACAGACAGATTCATGCCTTGGGAGAAGGCAGGTCCCCACCCAAGCAGCAATTTTGGGAAACATTCTGTGCTAATCAGGTTTAATGCTCAGGAAACATGGAAGGGAGAAAAACTTAATACAGTTGCAAAGGCTCCGCATAAGAAGACCTCTGCTGTCTCTCTCACTTTGTCCAGATACTTCCCCTCACTACCTGGGAGCTCTGAGGCTGGTTTAGTTACTAAATCTGTACCTCCCTCTTCCCTTAACATCCAATTAAAATATAGAAAAGGGGGATATCTCTTTGCTTTTCATATGAAAGGTTCCCAGCCCACTGTGCTTACTCTGAAAGGCAGAGAGAGAAAGGAAAAGAAACAGCGTGGTTTGTTTATCTCCAATGTATTGCTTACCACTGGTAGCCAAATTTCTTAGGCAAACACATGCCTGGCTTGAAACCTGCTTGTGCCAAAGAGGGGGAAAAAAAAAAAAAGAAAAAGAGAGAGGGGAAAAAAGAGCAGTTTCAGTAACGCATGTTCTTGCCTATTGTATGCAAAATAAACGTGACAACACTAGCAAGCTATTACATTATCTTCAGAGAACAAATTTTGGGACACAATTTTTTTTCAAAGTTTTGATGAATTTTTTTCAACCTCCTCTAGTATCAGTCATCCTGTTGTTGATGAGAAAGAGCCAATGGGGTTTGGATGTTGGTTTATTTTAGGAATGTCAGATAAGGTATAGGAAAATGAAGGGAGTGAATTTGTTTTTTGCCTTTTTTTCACCTCACTCCTACACAGAAATTAAGGTTCCACCCTTTAAATCCTGAACTGTGGCTTACTGAAGTTTCTTTGGTGTGGCTCCCAACAAAGCAAAATTTTCAAGATGTTATTCTTTGAAGCCATATAGTCAAAGTTATGGGCACCAAAAAGAAAAAAAAAAAGTAGCATAATAGATGCTTCAGATACCTTCTGTAACAGACACAATGATCAAAGATAGTTGAGAGCATGGACAGAGCACTTTACACACATAGTTTCAAGTTTAAAGAATACAGGCCATCCTAGTCTAAAGAAAGTGTCCCGGGCTGTGGAACAACTTTAATTATTTCCCTTCTCTTTCTCCATACATTGACCTTGTAGAACATACGTATCTTCTAATATATGTGTCTTTTCTCATGGGAAAAATGCCACATAGGCACCTGTACAGCAGATGAGGAAAATTGTGCAAGACTGAAACGGGAAGCCCAAGTTTATACCTCTACTCTGATGCTAAGCCTTTACACAAAGATAAAGCTACAGCTTTACCTTGTCCACAGAAGAGGATAGGAGAGAGATGAGTGTCCGTAGCAGGAATCTGTTGCCAGGTCTCAGCATGGCTTCGTGGTGCTGAGCATTGGCTGCCACGTTGCTTAGGGCAGCACAGCTGTAATACTGCAGAGAACCAAGAAAAAGGTAGAGAGAGAGGAGGTCACAGTGGTGACATGCTGAAGAGAATAAAAATAAATTGCAGAAATTCTCAGATTTAGAGCTGATGAAAATAAAGTGTCTTTTCATCTCCAGGGTGTTTTATTGGGTAGATGTGATAACAGCCTGAGCGGGCTTCCTCCAGGAAAAGTGATGCAATCTGCTGTCACTAAAACAGCAGTTATGCTGTGGCACTGCATGTGTACAAACCCATTAGGACCCTGGGTATTTGGGAATGTACTGTGCTGCTGCAACAACACTGCTGCTGGCACCTAAGTTAGCTCATCTGCATCTACTGTATTATATGTTTACACTGATTTACTCAAGCTGGATGTCGTCATTGCCCTAGCATGCCAAGAGATAATTTTCAAAGGATTTAAATATTAATGCTAGGAAAGATCACATATATAAAAGCATGTATTACTAGGGAGGTATAATTAGAAGAAACCAGTTGAACTGCAGAGAAGGAAATTCGAAGATGAATCTCAGAGAAAGCTGATGACGCTGAAACAGTTTGCAGAAAGCAATTCCAGAGGCTCCATCGCTTCAGACATTTAAAAGAGACTGAATAGAGATAAGAAAATTGATGGAGGAAACAATCCTGTACTACTCAGAGGACCGAATGAATGAATGAATGAATGAATGAATGAATGAACTAGCAGATTTTAAGGTTTACAACTCTGATTCATAGTTTTTCATCAGCGTACTTTTGAACCAAGACCAGCTCTCTGTTAAGTATGCAGAATCAGAGGTGTCTGTGGTAGGCATAAAATAGGGAGATTTCCCAGACATTTACAATAAGAAGAAAAGAATCTTTGCAAGTTATGCCTTCTCAGAACACTTAGTAAAATTGCTTAGCGTGGAAGACCAAAGTGAGGATGCAAAAAAACCAGAGGAAAATGCTTATCTGCAACTTGTCTGATGATCTGAAAGACACAGGAAGGCAACCGCATAACAACTGTGTGCATGTGTTAGTGTGTGCTGGCAGATCCCTTTCTGCGTCATAAACTTTCTCCTGTGGAGATAGACAAATTGAGTGGTTTGAATATACATTATCTGACTAAGCTGAGTTTCACCAAGATGCTCTCATGTGTTTCCTGTCTTCTCTAAGGAAACCTTCCCTCCTCTCTGCTTTTTCATTTCCACGTGCTGTGGTTTGTGCTCTCCTTACAGTCACACTGTTACTGTTTAAAAGTCTGACCTGTTTGAGCCATACCTGCACTTCTGAGTCAGGAGATTCCAGCAGCAAAGCAAGAACTGGTAGGGCTCCTTCCTTGCATAGGACCTGTTGGATTTTCTCTGCCATTCAAAAAAAAAAAAAGAAAAAAGCGCTGTTAGTGTGTCTTTTCCCCTCCCTCTCATCTGGAGACACCATTCAAAACAGATATGCACAATCACTGGATTCTAGAGAGTGGTGAAGTTGTCCAAACATATGTCAATCAGTGTGACTGGAGAGTATATAATTTAGAGTTTGTGCAGTATAGCAGCATGCAGACATTTTAGCAAAATGACTAGCAGGCTGCCTGATTGACTAAGCCTTTGCTGGTTTTATGTTAAAAGACTGTTCCGAGAATCCGAATTGCTGAAAAACCTCAGGTATGATATTCACCATGATCTCTGTGTTAAAAAACCAAATTATTTTAAAAATTCTGAATAATAACAGAAAGGTAATAGCCAACTGTAGAAGTCCTTGCCAACCATTCCCTTCCACCATACAGAGATGAGACATTGCTCACAACTGTGTAATTTAGCTGTGTGGGATAATGGTATCATCTAGATAGGTGAGATTTAACGCTGGTTTGTTTCAGTTAATGTATGGTAGTGCACATATTATTGCAGAGGACTAAATACTGCTTTTGCTAAAGCTGTTGGCAGATATCCCAGGAGCCTTTAATGTCTGGCCCATAATAGTTATATTTTGCATCTTCCAACACCAAGTTAAGGATATAAGTAAAACGTTCCTAGAGCTTGACCTTGTTGGATAAGCTTTTGAGATTGCTTCAAAGTGCTAAATGTGTTGCTAATTTTTTTGACTAAGTTATTTCTTTAACAAATGATTTTTAATTTTTTTTTCTGTTTCTTTGACTGATGATTTAAGTGCTTGTACATTAGCCCCTTGGGGTTGAAAATCAAGCCTTCCTATTTTGCTACTAGGTAAAAAAGGGTCTGTATTAGCTAAAGAGAGGCCAAACTTAAATCATCAGCCTATGGTACCAACATGAATGCCATATGCAAAGGAAATAATTTGTTGCTCAGATACACTTTTATTCTTGCCTTAACCCTTTTGAATTATTTTTCTATCAGTGAGAAATTTTCTTTCAGCAATCTTAGATAAACCATTAGTCAGAAAGTACCTGATTGTGTGAGGTTGAGAATAGCACCAACTGCATTTTGTTGGACTCTGGGATCGTAGGAGTTGGCAAGAGACAGTAGGGGTGTAACTCCTTGAGCAGCGCCAATAGCCTCTCGGTTGGACTCTGGAGAAAAGAATCAGAGACAGAAAGAAAGAAGAAAGACATTGCCATCTTACTGTGAGCCAGGAGCAGGGGAACTAGCAGGACTAGATTTCTTTGGTGTTCACTTCTCTGATTCTTTGGTATATATCAAAATTTTTCTGCATGCTCAAAGGAACCTGTTAAAAATTCCAAGAGCTCAATGGGAAAGAACCTAACTCATAGTCACAGCTGTGCTTTTGGTTTGTGACTGGAATGATTAAAACAAAAGGACAGTAACTCCCTTACAAGGAGGTTAGCAAGGTGTCCTACTTGCCGTGTACCCCTGGTATGTCTGATCAAGCTATTCATAGTGTGCCAACCAAAGCCCACATAATTAACTGCAGGTAAGACTGAATTAATTTAGCAGATTGTATTCAGGGCCAGTTTCTCTCTTTGAATGTGCCTGTGTCACTCCTTTGATGGCTACAAACAATGCAGAGGTTTCTAAAGACAGAATTTTACTTAAACATTGGAATTTGAAAAGATCCTTCTTCTCTGAAGTGGTGACGCCTCCTTGCATGGCAGTGTGTTAAGCTGTAGAGTTGTATTCAACATCCTGGAGTACAAGGAGAATTCAAAAAAGATCTGCAGAGTCCCTTGAGACTCCTAGATGAAAAACGGGGAAAAAATAACTATAATACTTAATGCTAGAAAACTAACTATATACTATAAAATACTATATAACATATTTATATACTGTGTATATATGTAATCTATATATGATAAAGTTATACTATGCTATGAAATACAATACAATTTAGAAAAAAAAATTTGCTTTTAGTTCTACTCCTTTTGTTTTGGATTTAATGAAAGTAGCCTCAGCTGCGTTGTATAGAAGAGAATCCTTTCATTATGCTCTTCCCTACCCCTCTACCATGAGGCCCTCAAAACATTTGCAACAAATAACCTGCTGCCACACTCAGGTAGCTATGGTCCTCTCCCCTTTACTGTCTTATTTGTATCTATACCTTACCTGTATTTGTATCTTATAAGCATTCTAGTGGCATAATTTTGAAAAAAATAAGGTTTTGGCAGTGGTGTTCTTGAAGTTGATGAGATTAAAATTGGAATTAGACCAATGAAGAATTCTCTTAATATCATAGTATTTTGCAAATTATTTTGTAAAAGGAAAAAAGCAAAATCCATAGTCTACATCTTTCATTGTTTATATGAGCCAAACTGCCACTGAAGACCACAGGAGTTTTAGTTGAGTATTGCTTCATTTATGTACATTTCTAGACAGTTCAAACAATGGCTGGCCTCTGGAAGGTTGCTGAGAGAAACATGAAGCAGAAGGAAGCAGGAAATATGAAAGTATTTGGATGAGATCAACTCTTCAGGTGCCAACTAACTCAGAGAGTTAAGAGAACAAAGCCATTATTTCTATACCTGGAGCTTAAATATACTGGGGAACTGGCACACATAGATAATTCAGGATATACATTTAAGTTCAGCCAGTATCAGTTTAGTATTCCAGGATAAGTCCCTTTCTGCCTTCATATGAATATTTTATACTCAAGGAAATACCCTTTATTCTGGAAAAAAATACTCTATTTGTTTAGCAAAATAATTGTTCTGGGAAGAATCATGTATTTAAAAATAGCTTTTCCATGTGGGAAGCTATTATTCTGGTGAAATTTTCTGGCCAATTTTGTAGACAAGCCTTTCTCCAATCTAATCTTCCTGCATATTGTTCTTTTGTTTCCCTCAGCAGAAGCAGAAATTCTTTTGTGCAGCTCCAACTGATGGAAACCAGTCTGGTGTGATGTAAACTAATTAGCTGAGTAAAGAACAGAGGTAAAAGATTGAGAATTCAGATATTGCTGCTTTCTTCATTCTTTCACATAATACACTCCATGAATGTTTGTGAATGTGGAAATGCACCTCACATTTGGGCAAACCGATTACAAACATTCAGACAAACTTGGGCGAAACATGACAGAGTATGAGCCATTGGGTGCTTCAAAGGTTTTTCTTAAAGAAACAAAACTGGCTTGGTTTGGAAAGGCTTCGCATCCGTGACAGCTCAAACAATTTTTCTGCCTGAGGGCTCAGAGATGGTGGTCAACACTGGAAGCCTACAGTGGCAGGATGAGCTTTTACAGCCTGCTTTGGAGGGAGGTGCCACATGGAGACCCAGGCACCCCACTCCTGCCTGGGAAGGAATGGAGCACCTGCTCTCATTGTGGGACAGTGGAGAGACCACAACGAGTATCCACACAATGGAAACCTCTGTGACCAAAAGAATTTTTTTCTTTTTATTATTTTCCCTTGGGTCATTGACTAGCTGACAAGTTCTCCTCTGCAGTCTTTGTTAGTGCCCATTATTGGGGGTTTGCTGGATTTATTTTTACATACGTCATTTTCCCTAATCCTTCTCTCCATTCTCATTCTAGTTTGGGTCAGACAACGTGGCTGAACGCTATCTGTTTCATCAACTTAATCAGAATGGATGGAGATATCTATCTCACCAAGATATGTAACTGTACTATCATCTCCATAAAAGATGTGGCAGGCTAGATTATGTTTCTCTGCTGGACCATCTGTTTATCTAAGTAATGCAATCCCTCCACTGATGCCACTGCAACCACTGATGCCACTTACAGTGGTTTTAGAAGGGAACCACATATTCAGATGCTACTCTAAAGTGGGGAAATCAATAACACCTACTTAAGCCGGGTTTGAACAACTCACCTTCAACCCTGCATTTATACATTCTTTCTTTTCACTCTCTGCCATTTGTGTGCTTGGTAATTCTCCCGTCGGTACAACTTTGAACGTGCGCTGCACTCAGTGCATCCTCCTTGTTTAGCTTAATGCAGATGTTCAGGCCTCCCTAAACCCTTGCTGTGAATGTTTAGTTCTGTTCCTACGTACTCTGAGAAGAGTTCTTATCCCAGAACCGGTTACTTTCACCCACAGATTGAAAAGCTGAAGATAATTGCAAATATGCACGTGTCCTCTTGCTGTGTGGACAAATGCTAGTGTTGGAACAAACTGACCTTCAAATCCTTTTCACGTGAATGGGTTTGTTTGCTGTTTTTATTTTTGGCTACCTATTGCAGCAGGCAAGTACTAGGTGACCCAGCTTACGTATACCTTACGTTTACCTGTTGCTGAACAGCTTCATTCTGTACGCAGTCTTGAATGTCTATGGCAGCAGAGTTAAGACACATTACCATTCTTGGATTTGGAATTTTAGTCACCTTAAAGCTATCTAAAGGATCTTCCTAATTTGATTGTGCTTCCATATTTATCTTTTTTAAACAGCTCCAAAGCAGGAATGGATGACTTGAAGGACATGTTTGAACAGAATACTTTTCCCAAGTAGGCCCTTTAAGATATCAGAGTCTGCAAGTTAAAATCAAAATAAACTCTACAGAATTGCCTCTTGCTTTAGTCTCACCGCTGTGGTAGCTAAACGTAATCTGAAAAAGAAATAAATGGATCCAGTCAGTCTAAACGCTAGTTAAACTGGGACAGAGATCCTCAAAACTGATTTAAATCACAGACAGCAACCCAGCACTTGCAGGACTGCCTACCTCTGTGCTCAGCAGATGCCTTCCTACCTAGTTTGAAAGTTCCTTGAGTGCTTAATTTGAACTACTTGTGCTCAAAAGTACACTGACACTTAGGGGAGTGTGCGATAGCATTAGGTGACCACCCACCACAGAGAATGAAGGTGGATTGGATCTGGAGTGGCTGAGGGTTCCCTATAATCTCGATTAAAGACAGAGACATCTAGGAGGAGCAGAGTGCCTTCCAGACTAAGGAACATCCTTAGGCGCCCAAAGAAGTCGATTTGTCTGTGGGTTGCTTAAAACAGCTGAAGGTATATCCCTCTGTAGATCTTCAGGTACATAACTCTACTGACCATATATAAAGAAAACCCTCCTAGTGCCAAGCACCTAAAATTTTAGTGATGCCATGCCTAATTTAGACATTTAAATGAGGCAATTTGCATTCCACACAAAGTAATGTAATATACAGGGTTCTTAACCTGACCATAATAGTATGCAACACTTAAAAAAAGTTTCAAAGGGAAAAATATTTTAAAACCTGCAGATAAATAAAAGATGGGATAAAATGCAAATCAGCATTTCATGTTGTTGGATCCTGCTTATCCACTCCCTCTTTGCAACATAAATACTTAAGTGAGGAAGTAACACTTCCACCATGCTTCTCCCAGCCTTCTGGGAGATCCGATTGCAACTTCCCATACTGGAGAGGGAAGCTGGTGGAATATAAGCTAGAGGAAGGGAAATACATACTATTCATGGCTTTTATACAGGGCTTTACACAATTTGTATGGCAGAATCACACAATTTGTGAAAGGTAGAATAAGCCGGACTAACCTGATAACTTTTCTTTTCATAACTGTGGTTGAGCTTATCTGTCTGGATGCCAGGAAAATATCTATATCGTGATACGAAATAGGCATAGTTAAGCAAGAGAAGATGGTGATAAATGCAAGCAGTGCATGGTGGATAAGGAACTGACTAAAAGCAAGCTGGCAGCAGGTTTTGTTGAATGGGAATGACCACCTGGAAGGAGGCTACAAGTAGAATTCCACAAGGACTGGTCTGTTGTTGGTTTTGAACCGGAAAGTTAACGCAAAGTTGTGAGTGCAGCACTGTCAACGCGATGGTCGACTGGAATATTTTACAAATAACAGACAAGTTAGAAGACTGAAGCAACAGAAACCGAATGAAACCTTATAGTACAAAATCATAGAATCACAGAATGGTTTAGGTTGGAAGGGACCTTAAAGACCATCTAGTGCCAACCCCCCCACCATAGGCAGGGACACCTCCTACTAGACCAGGTTGCTCAAAGCCTCATCCAACGTGGCCTTGAACACTTCCAGGGATGGGGCCTCCACATCTTGCCTGGGCAACTTGTTCCAGTGCCTCACCACCCTCAGAGTGAAGAATTTCTTCCTGAGATCTAATCTAAATCTACCCTCTTCCAGTTTGAAGCCATTACCTCTCATCCTACCACTACATGCCCTTGTAAAAAAGTCCCTCTCTAGATTTCTTGTAGGCCCCTTTCAGATACTGGAAGGCTGCTAGAAGGTCTCCCTGGAGCCCTCTCTTCTCCAGTCTGAACAACCCCAACTCTCTCAGCCTGTCCTCATAGGAGAGGTGCTCTAACCCTGAGATCATCTTCGTGGCCCTCCTCTGGACCCTCTCCAACAGGTCCATGTCCTTCTTATGCTGGGGGCTCCAGAGCTGGACACAGTATTCCAGGTGGGACATGCACTTGGAAACATTTGTTGCAGACCCTTAATTAATTGTTGTATGCTGGAAATAGCAGCAGAGGAGGAGAAAGACTAAGTGATTAAGTCGGCTGCAGGATAACAACATCACCACAATCCAATCACAAAAAAAGCAAGTGTTATCATGAGATGTACCACAAAATGTACTTCCCTGGATGCTACAATAAAAGACACAGTTGAGACCCCAGATGCACATTTCTGGTGACCTCGCTTTCAGAAGAGATGAATTCAAAATGGAACTCCTGCAGCATTTTATCTTGGGACTGTAACAATGCCTGAGGTCTGTGGTATCACAAAACAGCAGATGCAATTGCTATTTTCCATTTCAGGAACATATCATTTATGCCCAGAAGGGCTATGAAGATGAATGGAGAGCCTCGCTTACAAGAGGAGTCTTAAATGAGCTTGGCTTTTTCAGTCTACTAAAATGAAGGAGCCTCTACGTCAGCTTAGACATCAGAGAGGGAGAACTACTGAAGCCAATGTAGACACTAATCAAGATAAGCTGGTCAGGAATATATTTAGGCTGGAAAGCAGAAAAAGGTTTGTAATCATAAGAGAATGAAGGTTAGAAACACTGAGAAAAAGATCTTAACTGGAATCTCAAGAAGTTGAATTTATGATGTGGGAATACCAAAATTTGCTGCTGCATCTTATGACTCTTAAACCAATTGCAAATAGGTTGTTTCACCTTGAAATACGATGTAAGAGTTGAATGAATTCACTGCAGAGGATAAAGGGAAAGAACAGCACACTCACCTGAAACAGCCAAAGTCATGGTGCAGGCACAGGAATTACACTGGACAGTGGGATCCTCTGACTCAAGCAGATCCAGAATTGGCTCAAGTAAACCCATTTGGACAACTAATTCTTTGTCAACTATTCATAAATTCAAGAACAAATGGACAAACAGAAAGTAAACAGTTAATGCCTTTGTGAAAAGAATATATCTTCCTTTGACTGCTTGGGGGGGTCTATATTATGATTATGCAAAATAGATCTAAGATGGAAACAGCCTGAAAGGCACTCACAATCCTGAGCTTTGTTTGCTTGATTCCTCTCCAGATTCATGAAGGAGTGTAAGAGATGTTCAGAGGTTCTAGTTCAGAAGGTCCCAAATATTTCTGCTAGCAATTCTCTTTTCAAACATAAGGTTCATTTTGGAAAGTGCAACTACAGCTTTCCAATAGGTTCACAATTTAATCAGCTCCCCTCCTCTTTTTCTTCTGAAGTCTACCCTTCAAATATTATTTTGTACTTGTAAATAGTGACATGATATTATTTGCAGCAAGATTCTTAACAAAAGAAAATAAAAAAGCCAGATTCATTGAAGACTGACCCTGTCTTCTGCTGTTATGGGATAGCACGATGGAATACCTGTTGTGGTCCATGTGCCAGGGAGCATAGTAGTAGAGGCAACAAGGACTCCATTGACGAGGTGTGGGGTGTTCGTGCCCTGTCTATCAAAATAAACTTTACTGAGAAGTTATCCATCTGCATCTCCCAGATCCTATCTCAATTACATTTGCCCTATTAGCCACAGAAGAAAGTGAATTCTATTAAATATTTTAATTTTTTTTTAAATCTGCAAGCAATTTAAGATCAAGCTCCAGTTAATAAATAACAAGAAAATGAGCGCTCTCTCACAGGCAGTTTATTTCTAACAGCTGTATTTGTTGCTTGAAAGGGTAAGTAGTGGGCTCTCAATCCAAGAATGAGAATAGTATAGCTGTTCCCACATCAGTCTGGGAATAGTGTATCATTCTTTGCACACAGATCCAAGATCTCTTGCCACATGATATAATCTAGCTGGAGGGATCTGCCATATACTGGTGCCACCAGAATCAATGTGGCTTGAAGACAGAAGCAGACTCACACTTGTCTTACGAGGAATACAAAAAATGAAATTTGGATTTGTGTAGACGTGGGTGTGTAGATGTGCCCTCCTGTCTGAATCTGGCTGAAGAGACACTTTTTCATGTGAACAGAGATGTGTTCTTAATTACTTACTATTTCCTTCCAGCAAGAAGTTGACAAGGGACAAGGAAGACATCTGCTGCACCTCCAGGTCAGCAGACCGTAATAAGGCATAGAAGGGTTCCAGATGCTCCACAGGCAGTGGGACGTTCACTGCAGGAATGAGAGGAAATATTCAGAAGTCTCATTGTTCACCGCAATCACACTTTTCTCTTGTTGGTCTTAAGCCTCAGGTGCTACCATACATAGGCTGAGTGGTATTCCCCTTCATTTAAATTCCATTGCTACTAGCAAAACAGGTCAAGTTTCCTGAAAAGGTTTTGAATAATCAACTACTTCAAAAACATCATGGGAAGGGAAGCAATATGCCTCGCTACCAAACAAGTCATTCCGCCTCATAGCAGGTCTTCATGTTGTGGCTATCTGCACTCCTTACGCAGCAAAAAATACATGGGATAAAGCTATCGAGCCAAGGGCCAGAATATTCTCCTTGAAGTAAATTTAAAACAAACAAACAAATAAATAAATCACAGCCTGCTTGTTGCTGTTTTTTCTACCTTTTTGTAGGACCCAAACTCTTGCTGGAATCTTTTTTGGCATATCTAGGTTGACTTCTAACCGTTAACAAATTACCTCAGGAGCCAAGTGCTTCCACAGAATTGCTGGGACAAAGAACATTTCCTTCATAGATTTCTGCTACAATCTGGCTTCTAGGGCTTTGTCCTCTTCTAAAAATTATGTAATATAAAACCTTAAACGATCACTATGTCCATTTTCTTCCACCATAGTTTTGACTGTATTGCTCTCAGGAGATTCTGTATACATTGACTCTAACTACTTAGGGTTCTGCTGAGTTTTTCCAGAAGTATTACAATTACACAAATGATAGTCTCATGAGAGACATCTCTTCATAGCAAAACCCAGAATAACTCTGCCTACATGGCAATGACAGCATTTCTCTTTTTCTTAGTAAACAAAACAGCATGAAAGAAAAAAAAAAAAAAAACTCTGATTAATGAATCAAAGGGAGTTTCACAGTTCGAAAAAATACTTTTATTTATGTGAAAATTTTCTCATGCGCTGAGATAACTTACTGTGCTGACTCATATGCAAGTAATAGAGGGCAGCAGACTGCTGTAAACCTGGGTTTTCTGAAAAGGCTAAGGTCCTCAAGGCTTCCAGAGGGTCCTTTCCAAGTGATGATATTTCAAAACCTGAAGATGTACAATGACAGCACAGACTCAATTACACCTGAGAAGGGTTATTTTACAAAAAGAATTTAAAATTTACAGCCAACCAAACACATAAGGATTTTTGTACTGCAACAACTCCATAGATCCCATCTATCCTTATTCATGTTTCCATGAGCAGAAGTAATAAATGAATCTAGAATAACCTGTCCTTGGTAATGCCTCTTGTGAAGCTCTCAAAGCTAGTGATTGGAAGCAAGATAAATTACACTTTCATGCTATCCAATATAAATGCAGGTGTTCTTGTTCTCCAAAAAAATCTTTCTTTTTTCCTGCTTCATAGAAAATCTTTGTTAAATTTTATCTACTGAACATGGCGTTCTTAGTTATGAGCTATAGAAAGAGTGTATATTTTTAATTTACTACATTTTAAGTTCACTGTGTTTCCTGTCCTGGGTATTACAACAAAGGATTTCAGGGAATAGCAACATGGATTGCAAATGGGCTTGCCTCAGGCTCAAATTTCTAGGATGAGTCTACCTGTTCTCGAGTATGATAGTTCCCCTATGAATAAACCAGATGTGCAGCAATAGCTATCAAGCAATAGCAGTCATGCATGACTTCTGCGAGTCACTGTATAATGTACTTATAATGTGTGGAATGGAGCAGCAGAGAGGAATAAAAAAATGGGCCATTGAACCACTGCTCAACAGTATAAACTGTTGAAAAGGTAATGTAGTATAAATTGACTGATGGAGTGCACAATTACAAGATACATTTTCAGACAATAGGTTGAAGCAGTGCATTTAAGATTGAAATATCTCTACGAACAAGATCTAGGTACTTTACCTCCCATGGGATAAAGAGATGCAAGGGATGTGAGGGATGTGAGCTTTCATGCCTCGGTGCAAATCTCAGCCAGTATCTCAAGCCATTAGATGTCAAGAGTAGCAAACTCCTACCTTCAGGATGAGGTAAGTGGGCTTCACAGAACTGCTTTATATAAATACCAGTTTTGTTTCATATATAACAATACACACAAAGGAAGGACTAGCCAGTGT
This sequence comes from Burhinus oedicnemus, assembly GCA_008921705.1. Classification (NCBI taxonomy): domain Eukaryota; kingdom Metazoa; phylum Chordata; class Aves; order Charadriiformes; family Burhinidae; genus Burhinus; species Burhinus oedicnemus. The sequence goes on from VFFE01006934.1 coordinate 635,494, forward strand.
GTGCAAGGTTTTAGAGAAAAATGAAAAATCTCTTCACGTGGTTTAATTCTGTTCCTTACACACTGACTGTCTGAATCTCCCACGTATCTGTGTGGTTTTGTTTGAGAGAGTGATAAAGCAGAAGCCACTGAAAATCTTCACCTGCTTATAATATCAAGCATTTGTTGCCCTAGCTAACAACCGAGTATGATGATCAACCATGGAGTCTCTCATTGCACCCAAACTGTCCAAATCTTGGCTTCCTGCTTATTATAATTTGTCCAGAACTGAGGATGTGCTTGTTCTGTCTCGGAATAAAATACACAGGCAAGCACTAAAGTAAGAAGGATGTGTCTTGGTTCTCTTCATGAGGCTTCCCTGCCTCTGTCTTGGCAGCAGGATTTGGCCACTCAGAGAATTAACCTTGGTTCTTCTTCCTGAGTGCTGTGTATCTCCTGTCACAGACATTGGGACCGCCCTGAGAGCACACATCGCCATCTGTGCACTGCTGTCACAGAAGCTCTAAGCTCACTGCTGCTGTACCTCAGTTCCTGAGGATCCAAGACAGACCAACCTTTTGAAGACCCAGCTCAGAGAGGAAAGGATTTCTCAAGAAAACATACACTTACTCTTTTCAGGAAGCACCGGTGCGTGCTGCAAAGGGCCGTTCTGGCCTCACCATTTTTTCCAGACCACCCCTTCATTGCACCTGATCCATCAACTGAGCTAGGATGCTGCCCAGACAGTCTCTTATACCATCAGGAGCATGCTAGCCTTTGGAAGAAAAAATTCAGCCCTAGAAGATCCCCACTGTACATCAAGCTGAAAGGTCTGGTCCTATTCTAAATATGGACTTCAGAATTTAGCCAGGGCTTAATGTGCAGCAATTAGTGAACCGTATCAGCAGTGCGAGACCCCCCCCCGCATTCATAGAGTAATGGCACCAGCTAATACCAGCTGTGGGTAATTCACGCATGTTCCCAGCAACCAGCGTCACAGCAATTATTCCAAAGGTTGTTCCGTGACAGATCATTTCAGTGTTAACTGTGTCACACCAAGGAAAAATGTCTCTCCTGATCCCCCTAACAAGATGGTTTTATGTCCCTAAAAAGGCAAAAAATAGTAGTTTGTGTTCCACACCTTTGGCACAAATGAAGTAGAAAGCTATGGAATTTTGTGCAGTAGCTTTAGCCCAAGGTTCTTAAACTTAAAGCAATACACCCAGTTAGCTGTGAGACAAAGCAAAACCAAACACGCAACGGCCTCTGCCCAAGCTTGAGACAAGAAATGTTTTTGAGGTTGGACAACTGACAAAACACACTCATCCAAGAAGATATTCTGTGATTGCAGGAGTGAAATAAAAAAAAGTTTTCCTATTGATATTGTTGTATCCTAGGACAGGATAGTGAGGACACCAAAAGTAGATAAACAGGCAAATTAGGGAGGCAGAGGTGATACATGAAGAGTTATGGATCTACTTTGATTCAAGCAGAACCCCATGACTGTGTTCAAGCTTTGTGTCTAAAAAGTTTGCACAAAAGCATTTAGGCAGACCTGTTGCTTGGCATCTGAGGAAGTCCTGGGAGCCTAGCAGTGCTTGCCCCAGGGTGACTTTGACCTTCTGCATGTGTAGCCCAGACACCCTCAGTGCAAGTCCAGGTGTTGTGCAGCCAGCCAACACGGATGCGTACAACTCAGCCAGGACCACACTGTGATTTGCCAGCTCACAGCTCGGCACTCATGTAGTGCCCAGTGTCATGCAGCCTGTTTCCAGCTTTGTGACCACAGTGACTGACTTCAAAAAAATAACTTCAATTACTAGAGGGACTCACTTTTATGAAACATATTTACATGGGTTGTGTATTAACAGTGGTGGCAGAGCAAGAAAGTGACTGAACATTTCTACCTAGATCCAACTGCTGGTGTCCCATACACAAAGAAAATGCTCTGTAGCTCTGGCCTTTTCTACATCACCAACCTGCTTCACGCCATGCCAGAGCAGTTCAGCCAGCAACCTGTTTTCAACCCACAAAACGAATCTCCTTGTTCTTTCACAACCCTTTAGTAAGAAACCAAGCCCTCGTACCTGTTTCAATATGCTGCAGAAACTCCTGTGCTGTCACCCTCTCATGAGGCTGCAGGATGGGCTTGTACAGCTGTCTGGCTTTAGACCGGTTTTGCCTTAAGCAGGAGCATTTGCTTATGAGAGTTAAGCATTCCTTGATTCTGTGCACCAAGTCGGAGGATATCCTCTGAACAAAGGCCACAAAGTCCTGCAGCAGCTGCATGCATCGTCCACACAGTTGACCCATTCTTGTTCCAATAACAGCACAAAGGAAAAGAAAGGAGATGGAAAGAAAAGCTTCTTCTCAACTTGTCCACGTTCTGCACGAACTTGCTGCCTCAGTTTTTGTCCTGTCTTACAGATGTTAACACTACACCGTGTGCAGCTGCTGTGAGGCAGACAAGCTTCTGCCTCCAAAAAGCTACATTGCACAAGGCTGGTTTCTGCAGATCTCCCAAAGTCTACAAAATGTTATTTAAAAGGCTGGACTGGAGCCACGTACAAACACCCTCCCTTTGCTTGAAGACACACAAAATGATGACCTAATCTCATTTCGTGGAGAACAAACAGAGTCAACTCCTGGAGTAGCCACCAAAGCCTTCATGAGGCTAGAAAAGCTCTGGGATAATAGAAAAAGCAACCTCAGTTTTTGTAAGGCAGCTTTCCACATGAAAGGTAGGCACCACCTTGTCTGCATGTGTACAAGCTGCAGCTGCCAATGGGAGAGGTAGATCAAAAAAAAAAAAAAAAAAAGGGAGCACGTGAACAGGTTTTTCCAGTTTTTGCTGAAGCACAGACCAGAACAAAGGTCCTGTTGGGCAAACAGCTCATAACTCAGTCAACTGAGACTTTGCAAATCAGCAAGAATAGAAAACCAAAAAAAAAATAATACAGTGGAGTTTAGAATTATGCTTTCCTCCTGCCAAGCAAATCCTGCAGAGTGGGCTGGATAAGCTAGCAATGGGAGGATGCAAAAATCATCTGCAGTTTTCACGCAGAAAAAGGTAGCAAAAGGAGAAAGAGCAGTTCTGCTTTTGCTCCATCCTTTTACTTAATTCACCAGTTGGGTGCACGTGCTCACCCTTGGTTGAACAGTTTTACAAACTAACTTGGTCTAATTAATGTAGCATGAAGTGACGTTTGTAATATTCTTGAGGTTTCCAGTAAAATCTGGTTTGATTCAAGATCACCTTCATTAGGAAACCAGTAGGTACTGGTCTGCTGAGTGCTGACCACTTCTATTAACTTCTCTTTATCCATGGATTTGATGGATTTATTCTAACCATTGCATTTGATACATTTATTGGTAAGTTTTAGCCTCATTGTGCTTTAATAGATCTTAAGTTTCTAAATAAACCATGCTTGAAAATCAACCCTTTGCTCTGCACCCACCTCCAAACATTGATGAACTGGTTCACCCAAATGTCACTGGTCTGTTCAGCTACTGCTATTTCTTCTCTTACTTACACATGACGTAATATTCCGAAACACACCACACGGCACAGATAAACCCATCTATACCTGTAAACCAAAAAGGTATGAGACCTCTTATAAAATGCAAACCATTACAAAGAATCAAGACTTTGATTTTTCTGGCTACTACCTTGACCAGCTCTGCAAGCCCACTGAGTTCCGATCTCTGTCTGGCTTCTTAATACTATCAAAAGCGAGGCTAACGTGCCTATTTTCTCACCATGTCTTCTGGATCCTTTCAGTAGGGATCTTCTGAAGTATAGGGAACCCATGTGATTGTCAGGTTCCGCTTCTGCCATCTGTCGTGGTTTAGGGTGGGCTGGCCACTTGCTCTTCACCTTTTGCTCATGATCTTCCACCCTTCAGCTTCCATCCTAAAAGCAGTGATGTGACAGATTCCTGGGAACCCATCACATGTGCCTTCTGTCCCTTGCTCTGTCCTGTCTACAGAACTGTAAGGTTTAATTGCTGTGAGATTTTTTTTAAGGTAATTTGAACTGTACTGCACTGAGATGAGAAAAAACAGGACTGTTTCAATGAGACACTTGTTAGTAATGACTGCGTTTCTGTAATATGTTCTTACTAAGCATTTCAAAATGTATTACAAACATTAAAACAGCTTTCCAATGTATCTGTAAGGAAGATATTCCCAAAACAGTTTACAAACAAGTTTCAGAAGTGCTGAGCTCTTGTAACTCCATTTGAAATAAATGGGAGTTAAAAGGAATGCACCAGACATGAAAATTAGGCTATAATTTGCCTAAAAGCATAAAACTCAGGTGTCCCAATACCTAGTTTGATGAATCAGTCAGGAAATTGTTCTTCTGTGATTTGAAACCACTAATTGAAAGCCAGTGTTTGTGGGTCTTCAAACCTCCTCTGAATTCACAATAGCTGCTGTAAAGGTAAAGGTTGCAACCATAAACCAAATGTTTTTGATTAGTTTCATGATCTAGATATGTTTCCTTATCTGATTAAACAACATTTCAGCTCAAGACTGAAGAAGAAGAAGGGGAAAAAATTAGTAGTACCATAATAGTGTTAAACGATTTTGCTTTTATTCTTCTAAAGAACATGTTCCAAATAGTAGAAGCTCCATACCCTGATCTTTTTTCCAAAGGAAAAAAGTCCATTCCTTTGTAAAGTATTAAAATAAGCCTCTCCAAACCATTTCAATTCAGTTATGTGCAAAGGAGACTCCTCAGTAGTAACCTTACTGTGTGGACTATTTGGAATTCTGTATAAAATACATTTGGAAGTTTAAATGTATTTGCCAAATAATAGATGAATGCCGTAGCTAAATGGCACTTTCAACCGAGAGCTTGCAGTGCTCCAGCATTTTATCTGCTGTGTAGTTTCTCCACAAAGGACAGAAAATACTGCTTTTGGTACAGTCTCTTAAGCATCCAACACTTGCAGCAGGTTTGTTTTGTTTCAAATTAGGAACAGAAAATCTAAAAATACATTTATTCATCACTAAATTGATCTGCCAGTTTACTCATGCAGCATGCCACTGCTTGAACCACTTCCTGTGATAGAAATTCCCTTATCTAGTTTGCAACGGTGCATAACTTTCAATTGCTCAGAAGTTGACTGGTACTGGAGAGATGTACACAAATACTCTTTATTCTCCTCTTTCATACATTACCTAGGGCCTCTTCATTCTAACAGGCCCAAAAAGCCCTCAGGGTCTGACATGAATATTGGAAAAAATGGGTCAACAGCTTTATTTGAGCTATGGTAGCAAATGCTTCCCTCTTAAAGGAAGAAAATGATAGCTCCAGGTTCCAGATTTTAGAAATACTGTTATCACTGTGATTTTAATCAGTGGAAAAAGGCTTTTTGGGCAGTGTAGGAGAGAGGCAGGCATTGAGAACGTATGGAGTCTTATTTGACCTGTGTGCCAGTCAAATAAGGCTACAGATATTTAAAGGAATGCTTAAAAAGCAGTGAATTGAAATACATTACTCAAGAATCCAAAACTTTAAAAACCTGAACTAATTACACTTGCATTTTGTCCCACGTAATTTTTTATTGCAACGTTTGTCTTATACATGTTTCTTTCACTCTCTTCCCTCACCATTCTGTTCAGGGGTGAGGAAAACATTGTACAGTTTAGAAAGCTGTAAGATGATGTCTGTGCATTACTGCTTGGTTAGCAACAGATTTGATTTAAAAGGTGATAGCTCCCTTAATACCTAGCAGGCCTTTATTGTCCCCATACCTGCAGTTAAGGACTCCTTGCTTGCACTAATTCAGTGTGACTGCTTTTTAAACTGAATCTATGTTATTTTGTGGCTTCGAAGTAACAACAAAAACCAATCAACAAACTAAAGGTATTAAGTTCTTAAACTGGATCTACCATCGACAGAATAGAAACATAAAAACATGAATTAGAGAAAAATGGTTGAAGAAACAGAACAGTTCTAAAACCAATGTCTGATGTTTGTAACTCACATTACTACTAAGCTCTTTTAAATATATATATATAAAATATATATAATAAATACATATCTATCTTTTAATTACATGTATGTGTGCGTGTATGTATATATTCACCATTAAGATTTCAGGAGGAATTCAGGCTGAATAGAAACAGACTATAGTCATTTTAGCAGGGAGAAAGCCAGATGTGAGGACTTGATAGATACAGATTGGTGAAAAACTGCCAGGGGTTACTTCATTGCATAGTTAGGCAGAGCTTTGTTTGCATTCATTGCAATTTCTGTAGAGTATAAAGGAAGTTGCTCTCACTGCATCAAATTCCTTGGCTGAGGTATTTATTTGCTCATCCTCAGTCAGAGGGAGAGTGCCATCTACTGAAGCATCCCCTTTACACAGCTCCCTTGAGCCTTGTTCCACTCATGGATTGACAAAATTTACCTGAGGGGGACGTAAAACTAAGCAAGGTTTTAACAGGAGGAGTAGCAGCTTTAGGTGTAAATCTCTATTGTAAAGTAACAGCTGCATGTAAAGGACCAGGACAAAGATGGTAGGTAACACCACTGACTTGTGCAAGCCTATGCTCCAGTTTTATGACAATAAAAACAACTTCACTCTGTGTTTCTTCATTCTTAACAAATCTTTGGAATTGAGGTTACATTATCATTTTGTAACACTAAGAGCAGCATGCCGTGATGGGACAATCCAACTTCACCGCTGACTATTAACCAGGGACTTTGCTACTCGCTTCCCCTTTCTAGTTAGTGCTCAGAAGATGTAAAAGTACTGGGCTGACTCACTGAACAGTGAGAACATCTGCTAACAGCAAGAGTTTGTCTTGGCCCAGTGATGACACAGTATTACTGTGCTGCTTTCTCTACATGTAACTTCCTCTTGCCTTGAACCTCATACTTTATTGGAATTTTCTGGACTGTTGCTGTATTCGGATAAACCAGCACCTTGTGTCACGCCCAGAGCTACTATCTCCTAAGAGAATAACGAACATATAAATTAAAAATATTTTGGCAGAAAAAAATTGTAGCAAAAGGTAGTGCCTCTGAAACATCAAAGGTAGGTCAGAGGTGCCTATGTACGTTAAAATTTTGAATAAACTAGCTAAAAGGAAATATCTGAAATTTTAGGAGGTGGGTTACCACCCACAGGCAAGGCATCAAATATTTGAAGAAGTATACCAGCGTGCAGGGCAGAGATGAAGGGAGACCTGTCAGGTTGTGTTTCATAGACAATACCCTTAGAAAAGCACTGATATGATGTGTTTCAAGGCACAGATGCATGTCCTGATGTTTTTGGGGCCCCCCCTAACAAGGGGCTGCACTGAAACATCACACTGCCTATAGCTCAAATGACAAATTCTTGATAAAATAAGGAGTGAACAAAACTTGAAACAACTTGCACTATTTGCCATTAGGCAAATATATTTGAAATAATGAAGATATATTTGCAAAAAGTTTCGCATTATCAGGTTTTTTGTTTTGTTTTGCTTTTTCTTCTGGGTCCATAGTACGCTGTCTTAAATACAATGGAGAACTGAAAGAGTAGAAGTGACCACCCCTTCTGTCCCAATAAAATATATCCCACATATCTCAGAAAATAGAGGATAGCTCTCCATCACTGAAGGGAAATGACATGAGCATCCCACAGGTCTCCAGAACCGCTGAGAAATGGGAGGTGTGGAGTGTGTGTGTGTGTGTTGTGTGCAGCCAAATCCCAACAATTCTAGAAACCCTCCTGGCCCTAGCAAGCTGGCTTCCTCCCACAAGTGCATTTTCAAGCAGCCTCCACATTAATAGCAACTTATTGTTGGTTACAGCAAAAGCTGTAGCACGAGCTGCACTTGAGCTACAGGTTAGTTACCCCTGCAGAAAGGAAAAAGCTTAAAAGAAGGAGAGAGGGAATTGTGTGTCTCTCTAGGCCAGGCTGCTCATCAGTTAACCACAACTGGTCAGCACTAAAAACTTCCAGTGCTTATGTTTCAGCAGCAGCCACTTATTGATTGCTGTCTCCGCAGAGGGCCATGCTTAAAGAACTTAGTAACAAATAGATCTAAGCAGTGCATTACTTTCTCTACGCAGGAAACAGCAAACTAGGAGATTATGTCCGCTTCCCATCTTCCGTGCCTTTTTCCTCCATCAGTTGATATTGTCAGCCTCCCAGTCATTGTCACCTGAACTGCAGATGCATCCCTTCCTGCTCTTTATTTGTAAGTGTTTTTCCTTGCCTCAGAAATAACGTGCAGTAGCCTTTTAAAAAGCAAGTCAGCTGTGTAAGATTTGAGCAGTGTAAATTTCAGGACTTACTCAGCCGACACACAGCGTTGTGCATCGGTCAATGCTGTTCACCCACAGCTCTTTGCTGCACTTTTTTTTTTGGTGGCAAGAGAAACTCGGGCCATTTCCTCGGGCCCGCCTTCCCCAAACGTTGCGCTGCTGCTGTACCGCAACCGAGCGACCGGCACGCACACACGCACACATCTGCTGCAAAAGCTGCTGCAGTAAAGTACGGCCGCGCCGCGATCCCCTTCCTGCTGCGCGGGAGCACCGGGCGCCAATGCCGCTGGGCGGTGATCCGCTGGCCGGGCTCCGCCGTACAGACAAGCCCTTCCACGCAACTCTTGTGGATGGACTCGCAGCCCGCCCGACAGGTAACCAGGCGGCGGTGCCGGCCGGCCGGGGGTGGACCCCGACCCCTCGCATCGCTCTTGGGGGAAAGGAGAGAAGAAAAGGCGGCAGCTTTTAGTCACGGCAGTGTGGGAGGAGGCAAGAGCTGCAGCCCGCAAGGCACGGAGCCCCCGGCCGTGGGACAGGGTCGGGGGGCGTAGGGCAGGGCCACGCCGCTCCCCCGGGACACAGGCCCGGGGGCGGTCTGCGGTCGGCTACTAGCGCCGCGGGCCGCCATCTTCCTTGCGGACGACTACCCAAAACCAAGATGGCGCGCGGGCTGTGAGGGGTGCTGGCCTTTCCCCGGCCCGGGGCGGAAGTGACGCAGCCGCCGCGGCGGCCGCCCCCTGCTCTCTATGGTGGTTTTTTCCTTTTTCCCTTTGGGCCCCGCGTCTCTTCCTTCGGCGAGACGGGAAATGGCTGCCGAGCTGCCATAAGGGAGCGGGGCCGCCGGGAGTTCCGCCCGCCAGGTGAGGAAGGGGCGGAGGTGGAGGGGCCGCGAGGAGGTTTTGTGGGACGGTGGCGTGGGTAGCCGCGGCCGAGCCGGCCCCGTGAGAGGATGGGGG
>VFFE01006934.1:644716-744316 GCA_008921705.1 Burhinus oedicnemus
CCTCCCCCCCGCGGTCGCGCGCCGCCCGCGCGCCGTGCCGTCCCGCCCTTCCCCGCCGCGTGACCTGGGCCCTCCGCAGCCATTATCCTCCGCGTCCGTCCCCCCCCTTCCCCTCCCGCCTCTTCCCGCGCTAGGCCCCGGGGCGACGGGCCCAGCCCCCCGGTCCTCTGGGGAGGGGCCGGGCGGCCGCCGCCACCGCCCTGAAGCGGGCCATCGCCGCCGCTTCCTGCGGGAGTCGGGTCGAGGCGGCGCCGCACCTCCCCGGGCCTGCACGGCGCCCCGGGGAGCGAAGGTAGAGAGGGAAGGGGCGGCGGGAGGCGGCCGCCGAGCTGCCTTGAGCTGGTTCGCGGCTTCTGGAAGCCCGCCGGGGATGGGTGGGAGGGAATGGGCGGCCTGCCCCGTTGGGCCTCCACCCCGACCGATCTGGGCTTGCAGCCTTTCTGCCCTCCCCGTGGGAGATAGGCCCGAGGGGATCGCCATGCAGCACCGGTTACAGGACTATAAAATCTCCCCGTTATCCCCGCGGGCGTGACTCTAAGGAGGGAAACGGTGCTGGGTGAAAGGATGCTTCCTGGTGCTGGATCAGCCTGGGCACTCGTTGGAGGAACTTTCCTTTGGGGCATGACTGCGGTTCACGCGCTTGTGCCTTAAATACTCTGCTCCTGCTTGCCTCCCTGCGCGTTAACTGCCCTGTTCAGAAATGCCCGCAAAAGTCGGTGAGGGGCTGGGGTGGGTTTTATGCCCCTTGCTGAAAGAGGTTGATCATACTGTAGTATACAACCTTTGCAGGATCTTGTTCTTTATTTCTCCTTTGATTTGTAAACCCCCTACTTTTTGCCTTTATTTTTCTTATGAAAATCAGATTCTTGTCTTATGGGTTATGGTGATCCTTTACCAAGTCAGTATAACTTGTCACTTGTTTATATCTGAGATCAACAGTAGAAGTTAAATTTTACTACAGTAAGACCCGGGGGCATGCAAAACAAAGGAGTTTTTGAAACTGCAAGTAGTCACTGCTTGAGTAATGGTTGTTTATAATAAAATATATAAAAACATCCCTTAGAATAGTTTTTTTCAGTGTGGGAAGGATTGATTAAAGAGCGTGGGGTTCCAGGAAAATGTTGTCTAGCTGTCGTCTTTCTCCTCCTTCCTCCTTTTTCTTCTCTCTGATAATCTCATTGCTTTAGATGAAAGTGGGGAAAATAAGGAAGGGTAAAGGCTCTGGCTCTGAAGCATGCAGCTTCTTGTGGCAAGGAGGGCAGGAATTGCTTCCTCCTGCATGTCCCTTTTGATGCTGAGTGACAGGCTGTGCTGAACGGCAGGAAGAGGTTTAATGTGTTACATATATCAATACTTGGGGCGTGACTGCCACTCTCCTGAGCACTAGCTCCATGGCTTGAGTGTGGCTTTAGTGGGCCTGGCTGTAAGGAGCAGTTCCTCAGGTGAAGGCTGTGGCTGAGGGAATCTTTCTTGGGGAAATGGAGGGGGGCGGGGCAGAGCATGGGGAAGGGCCCGTTGCTATTGGGGATGCAGAAAACTTGGAGTGGTTGTAGGAATTTAGAAAGGGTCAGCAGGGAGCTGTTGTTTGGAGCTAGGCTTCAGGTATTTGGATGGATTAGGTCAGGCTGGTTGTCAAGGAGAGATTGTGGTGTAGGGGTTTGAGGAATGCCAGAGAACATTTAGGGTTTGTTTATAAGTAGTGGAGATAGGTGAAGGAAACTACTGAACAAAGTAAGCCTTAGGGTTACAACTGCATTCAGTTTATCGGTGTGAGAGTTTCTCCCAAAGGTATTCTGAAAAAGTGCATTGCTGTCTTGTTCATTGTGCTGGCACTGGCCTCCGTGCAGCCTTGTGGTAAATGGGATCTGGGAGGTGATGTGGCTGAGAAGTCAGCTTTGTGTTTTTGTCCAGAGTAGTTTTCTTCTGGATCAGTTTACTGCTTCAGCTCACCAGTCACCTATATGAGTACCAGTCTTGGAACAAATGAGGGAGGGAAGATGGCCTTTTCTGTGGCAGCATGCTCAGAGTTTATTGCAAAGAGATTGTGGAAACCACTGTGTAAGGGGATATGAAAACACAGCGTTTAAAACAAACAAAAAAAATAACAAGAATGGCTATTCAAAACAACGTGTATCCAGTAGTGTGCTAATTCCTTTTTGTGTATTGACAAAATTCTTAGAAACAGTCACTTTGATTTCTGTGGTTTTAGTTAGAGGAGAAACATGCTTTTGTTTGCCAATAGTATTACATAAAAGAACAGCCACCAATCATATGATGGTTTTGCAGAGCTGGTTTTACTGTTACTAGGATGCTGGTTTTTGACTTTGTAGAAAACAATATAAAATATTTGCAAATTAAGAAATGGATGTATTAGGAAAAAAGGCCTTTGTATGTTTTACTGTTCCAGTTGGCTTTTCATGCTGTGATTCTTAACATGGGTCTGTTTTGTCTTTGTAACTGTGTGGATATTGTGAAGATAATACACAGCAAGAATATAAAATAGAGGGAGAATATGCTTCCCAGCTCTTACTTGTACATTCCAAGATAGTTTGGGCAAATCTGCTATGGTATTTTAGTATTTGAAGGGTTCTAGTCATTGGTGATCTGAGTGTTACAGGTTTACAGTCACTAATGAAATACATTCTATTCTTATTTGTGATGTGCCACTGTTAAGTTTGTGGGCAGTAAAAAAAAAAAAAAGTGGTGGTGGTAAAGAATGGGTAAGAAAGCATGGCAGATGTACAAGTGCCGAGTAGGTGCCTTACAGTACTGTCTCAATAAGACTGACTTTAATTCAGCGTATGTATTGTGAGAGAGTGTTAAAAATTCTGTGGGATTTCTTGAAGACTGTCCTATCGTATTTTGTTTTATCCTGGTTGTATAATCCTCATTTCTTTTGAAGCCTGAATCTCTGAATGAAAATGCATTTTAGCAACAGCTTGTGAATTACTTTAACAAGATTTTGACTTAAAGCTTCCTGACAGCTTTCAAGTAATGCTTAAGCAAGAGAAATGTAGTGTACTAAATAACTATAAATAAAGTGTAGCTAAAATAATAAAACTAAGAGGAAGTGTTTTGCTAGTGTAAGTGGGGATAACTGTCCTAAATTGTCTTCAAAAACCTCCAAGTGGTGTAGAACTTGTAAAATGGCTTAACATATATGTTGCATCTGCGGTCTGTGTACTCTGAGAAAACTTTAACATCAGTGGTGTAGTAAAGACTCTTAAAAATAATGTTTAAAAGGAACTAGAAACCATTTTTTATGTCCATTTTTCTTTTAAACATAACAAATGCTAACAGTGACATTTACTTCATTATTGTGTTGCTTGCAGTGGGATAAGCCTGATTCTGTTGTGTATCTTGTTTTTTCTTGATGATCATGCTTGTTGGCTGAGACTGATTTAAGACACCCAAAGATCCTGCTGTTATGTTGTTAAGAAACTGTAATTGACTCCCTTTTTGGTCATGAATGTGACTCAGTATCTGACAGGTAGTGGATTATCCATTTTTTAAAAATGTCTAGGTTTCTGCGTTAAGGTTTGGTTGTTTGGGGGTAGGGTTTTCTTTGTGGGTTTTTTTTTGTGTGTGTGGGTGTTTTGTGTGTGTGGGTGTGTGTTTTGGTTTTTTTTTTTTTTAAAGCTGCTTGCAAGTACTGTTAAAAAGCTTAACTTCCAAGTTTGTTGTTTGTTGCTGATGGCTTTGCCAAGCTAGTTTCAGGGAAGCTTTTAGATTGCAGTGCTCCCAAAAGCAGCAGTCCTGTCTGGCTGCTATTGCAACTTCCTTGTGTTGGCCCAAGTGTTTGTGGGGCTGTGTCATGAACCATATCGGAAAAGTAATTTGTATTGAAACTAATCCAGGTGGTCCATACGTTTTCTGACCTAATTCACTATGTGGCTGCAGAAATACTTCTGCTGGCGTAAGGGAGAAGATCATCAGGACTATGAGGAAACAAAGGATAGGAGAAATAGGACTGTTTCTTTAAACTAGCAGTGCCAATTTATTCTGCTCTAAAGTACTGTGGTGCTGCAGCAGCTTCCTTTGTAATAATCAGATTTTCTAACACAGGAGTGAAATGACTGAGACCCAAGCATCTCTTTTCCAGTATTTAGGGCAGAAAGCAAGGGAAGAAGGAGGTTGAGTTGTAAAAAGCATGCGGATTACAGCCCTGGTGTTTCAGGCATAGACCATGTTCCTGGTAGTCGTGGTCCTCTCTTAAAAATGCTTGGTGTTAGTGATGACATTGTCACATTCTTAATACACACCTTTGGCAGACTCTGGGTCTCTTCTGAGACTAGTCCAGAGATAAGCTTCCTGCACTGAAGAGAGGGGCAATTAGTCTTAATTTAGTGAGTGATGTTGTGTAGCAAGGTATGATGTTGCACCTCTGTTTCGTTGCCCTTTACCACTCATGCCCTTACTTGACATGGTGTAGCCACTACAGACTGACAATGAGCACAAGAAGAGGCTGTGGGTGATACTGTTTGACACTGTGAAACAATATTTTGTAATTGTGATGCTTTCAGAGGAATGTGTACTTTATCTGCAAAAGTGTGAAGTGTGTAGAAGCCTACTGTTACAAAGGAGCTGTTTTCTTATGTGTTTCTACATCTACCACTGTTCTTCTCTAAATCAGCTTTAATAGAGGTTAATCAAATTTTAGATTCTTGCATATTGTAAGAATATTTACACAGACAAACCTTTATTCAAAACAGCTATGTAGTCTTTTCACTTCTCTTCCTGAGACTTGTTTGGAAAAGAGGGGTTTGTGTGTCAAGCTTTTACCTACTACAATTAAATGGAAACAAGTTGCAAATACTTGAGTTTTTTTAATTCAATATTTAAGGTTTTCTATTCAAAACTCTTTTCTTTTAAAATGTTATATCCGTACTCTTTAAAAAAAAAAAAATAGGGAGAAGGATAGCAAGTATGTTTTAGCTGCTAGGGTTGGACATATCCAATGGCTGTTTAAAAAAAAAAAAAAAGTGTGGCTACTTCCCACCTTTCCCAGTTGCTAGAAAGCAGTCCTAAAACTGTGTGGAACTGACTGCCAGAGTTTGAGCTATAGTGATTTAAGATCCTGTCTTCTGCCTAGAGGTTTTTAAGGTGAAGTAACTATCTTATTCTGTAACCCCAGGATCTAAAGACTTGTTTAAATTAGGATTTTGAATTTCAGCTAACATCAACAGATTGTTTTTAAAACTCGGAAGTAGAGATGATTTAAATATTGATTTAAAATCTCAGACTGAACTTCAACCATGTAGCTGAAGTTTGTATTGCTTTTTCTGTACTAGACTTCTGAATGCCTTAATTAACCTTTGCTAGCTAATACCATCTCGCCTTTTGTCTAGACAAGATCTGAAATGGTCCGATACACTACTGTGCTCCTTCAGAGACTCATGCTTGCTGATGATGAGAAGTAAAAACTTAATCTTATTAAAGCATATATTTTGTAGAAATTGGAAATATCTTGGTCACTACTAGTGAATGGTAAGTGGACTTTTGAAAGCAGTGTTTATGAACACAAGTGCTACATTTCTTCTTTTAGATGAAGAAAACATGGAAAAAATTTGTGAACAAGTGTGAAAGGGTCACTTAGGAGCAATGGATGTCTTACAGCTTTGGCTTTAATGAATAAATTGTTGAGATGCGGAATTTCTGGGAGATCCATCCCGTCCATGTTGAATTAGACAAACTTCTGAGTTGCTTGAGTGGAATTGGAAAGTTTGCTTAATGTTGAGTCAGACTACGAAAATATACATAGTCTAAGGCTTTGAGGTAATTAAAAGCTGAGGCCAGTGAAAAGTTTGTACTTCTGAGACTGATTTCATTATTACAATTATACTTTGTTTCTGTATACCTGTAACAGCTTATTTTTGAAGATGTTGGTTGTTTAGGTAAACTCATTTGTATGCATTTTAAACAAGAAGTTTTGACAGAATAATGCTTGTATAAATGTTGCAGAGAAACCTAAAGATAAAGCTTTCACTGTTGTCCTAACTCCTCATCCCAAATGTTTTTTCAAAAAAGATGACTCCAGTTAAGTGCAAAGCTGTATGTTAGCATTCAAACTGGTCTAACAGTTTGCCACTGTCCTTTTTGCCCCCTCCTCCTTGCTGCATGCTCTTCTTTCCACCATAATCCAGCTCTGGCACTTGTTTGGCCCTTCATTAAGCCAGTTTGATAACCTAGCCATATGAAAGTGCAATCTCTGTATCAAGAGCCTACTCACTGAAGGACCCGGAAGGGTGTCAGGGCTGTTGTGAAGGTTAGGATAGTGTGTTATACAGCCCTGTAAGCAAGGCTGAAGGAGGAGTGATCATGTATGGAAGGGGAGCTGGATTTGCCCCTTGGCAGTGGCTAGCTCTTGGGCTGCTCCAGTCTTAACATGCAGCTTCACTGAGTCCAAGAGGAAATTTGCCATTTCTTATGTGTTGTCTTTTCGTGATAAACAGATTAGTGTTTGAACCCATTTAAACAAAAGGTATTACCCTCCTTTTAATAAAAGTTTGTGTCTTTGACAGTCTCTTTTTCTGTTCTGTAGGGATCAGTATTGCTGAAAGCACAAATAGAGAATTTTGAGATAAGTACTTCGTTGGCACCAACTGACAGTTTGAGGTAAGACTAACTTAATTCTGTTTTTAAATGTTCTGGTTGAACCTAACCATTTAAAATGAAAATTGATTTTGTTTTCCTATAATTTATGCTTGCAATAAGAAACTAAAATGTATAAAACGTTCTGAAATTAGTGTCTCTCTTGTAAAGATCAGCTATCGTACAGTATATACATACTTGTATGTAGAATGCGAATGTATAAATGTTATTGTTGAATACAGGGAAAATAAAACATTTCCTTTAAAGCTGAGATTGGATTGTATTATAAAATTACTGTGCATTTGAAGTTTGGACTGAAAAATACTTAATGGCAAAAACCCAGGGTTTCTTCCTATCACTTCTGGAAAATTGGTATGCTTCACGTCTTACAACAGTTTTAAAACCTAAATTTATGTTGCCTATGAGCAGACAAGCATAAGAGTTTATAAGCCGTTTTCTGTGAGTTTAATTGAACACGATGAATTAGAAATCATCTTCTGAGTATAGGTTATGTAAATTTGCTTTTTAATGGAAGGAGACAATAAAAAACAGCAGTCAACATATTATTCTTCTCCAAGGTAAATAATTTTTTTCTTAGTTAAATGGAAAGCTAGTTTAGGTTAGAATTAATTTTTTGCTGGGTTAGTATCAGGTAGGGTTACATCTGTTTGGCGCTACAAAAACTTGTGTTGCTGTGGTGGGGAAAGTCATATGGGGCAGGAGGGACTAGTTGATAGGGGGGAAGTTGGTCTGCTTTTTTTCTTTTGGATTCACTTATGTGTCTAAAATTTCTGAAATTTTTTAAACTTTAATCTCTAATGCTGTTTATTTGTCTTTACATAATTGAAATATCACCCAGGTAACAAGAAAGATTATATAAAGTACCTTGTGACATAAAGTGCTTGTTGTGTGGAGCTTGTATTTTCAGTGCAGTAATTTTAGGCTTTCATGCTTGTTTGCATTACAAAAGCTGAATGTTTGTTTTTTCCATTTTTGTTTCAATTATTACTAAATGATCGTTAGGGATACTGAGCATACAGAGGCCTGAAAATGTGTAGTTACTTATCCACAGTACATATTCAGGTTGTCTAATGTGACCTTTTTTTTTTTCTTTTAAAGCTGGGCAATTTCAAAAGAGAATGGTAATGGGTCAAAGTTTTTATTAATTAAATTGGGGATTTTTAGCCACTGATCTGAAAAGAGAAGGAAAAGGTGTGTATTTTTTTATGGTTAGCACTAATTAATTATAAATATTTAATTATGAATGTACATAAGAAGTGATAGTTTATTATGAGTTTCTTTTAGGATTCATTGCTTGATAATCAATTGTAGTTTTCATAGCTTGATGTGAGCTGGAAAATGTTGAATTCTGTTGCAAGCCATATTATTAAACTAGTTGTTAAAATCTTTAAGTTGGCCACGCGTTTTACATGTCGTTTAAAAAGCAACATTAACCTAAAAAGATGCAGGATGGACATATTGACGGGTGGAAAATCGGATCAGAGTGATTAGCTTCAGTACATGTGTTTAAAAGAAATAATACCCCTGGCTCAAACCAACAACTGCTGGACAGAATACTTCAGGGCTTTTTCTTTGCTTATGTAAAAGGTACATTGTAGGGGACTGTAAAGCCCTTCCAGAGAAGGATCGGTGCATTGGGAATGCAAGGAAATGATAAATCACACAAATAACAAGAATTTTGTTTTAAAAGTATATTGAAACGTGATTGTCCAGACTTGCATATTTCTTGCCTTAATTTGTAGAAATGGTTTTTTTGTTGTTTCCTCTCTCCTTCTACGGGATCAATTTGCAATTAAAACTGGGAAACCTTTTACTGTTAAACTTTATCTTTTCAGACAAACTGTGTGCACTGTAGCTATGTTAAATTCTTTAAAATGTGGTTGAGGTTTTAATTTACTAATAAATGTACTCATATCATCTTCAAAGTTGTTTTGTTTAGGAAATGCTATACCTCTTTCTAATATTTTCATTTTAGCACATAAAGATTTTGTTCGTTTATATGGTTTACATGGATTCTAAATAGTTGCTTCCTTTTTTTTTTTTTTTTACCCTCCCCCCTGCTTTTCCTTTTGGGAAGGAGTATATCTACTGGCAAAAATGGGTCGATCTAACTCTAGATCACATTCTTCAAGATCAAAGTCCAGATCTCAGTCCAGCTCTAGGTCAAGATCCAGATCACATTCTAGAAAAAAGAGATACAGGTAAATTGATGTCTTACTGCGTGAAAAGTTGGTTTAATGTATTAGTTTTTGTCTGGAAGTTATTTTTCACTTGCATGATGCTGTGGCAAAAGTGAGCCTGGGATCTTACTTCATTTTAGGCAGTATGTAAATTCTGCTTTGAATGTGATTTCTCTTACTTTGCTTAATACTTGGCTGTTTTTCTCTTTTCCTGTGTCTCAAGATAATTTCAGAATGCTAAGGGTTCTTTGTGATGTGGCTTGTTTGATTCTCCCCTTCCCCTTCACATGATGTTTTCTTTGTCTAGTCTCTTTCTCTGTGATTTGTTCTGTATTTCTCATGCAGCTTTTCAGATCTGGAGTAACTTAAGGCTTCAGCAGATAAGCTTTGCTATATCTTGTCTTCCCAGTTGTCTCTAGCCTTTTCCTCATCTTTCTTACTACTGGACATTACCATCTCCCATAAAAGAAGTGGTTGAATTGAATGTTTACTGCCTCATCAGCTGCTGTCTGCAGGCTGGCATATTAAACTGGGGGGGGTCATGTAACTTCATGTTCTAGGCTGCGAACCGTGTTGGCTGAGGAACTGAATGCCATGCTCCAGAGTGGTGATAATCTCTAATAAAATGGCAGGGCAGGCCACTGAGGCTGGTAATGTCTTAATCATGTGATGCTGAAGTCTAAGTTTCACAGTCCTTAGGAGTGTAGACATGTTTATTATAATCCTTTGAGACAGAAATAATAAATAAAGATAGACTGTAGAAGTTACCTTAAGATTGTTAGTCCTTTACCATTCTGACTGCATTTGAGAAATCTAGCGTTTAGTGTTAAGGCACTCTTTTTTTTAAATTCTCCAATTGTCAAATGTTAATGTTTGCTTTTTAATTTTAGTTCTAGGTCTCGGTCAAGGACATATTCACGATCTCGCAGCAGGGATCGTGTTTATTCTAGAGATTATCGCAGAGATTACAGAAATAATAGAGGAATGAGACGTCCCTATGGTTACAGAGGAAGAGGTAGAGGGTATTATCAAGGAGGAGGTGGTAGATACCATCGTGGAGGTTATAGGCCTGTCTGGAACCGAAGACACTCCCGAAGCCCTAGGCGTGGCCGTTCACGTTCCAGAAGTCCAAAACGAAGGTCTGTGTCTTCCCAGAGGTCCCGGAGCAGATCTCGTCGATCTTACAGATCTTCCAGGTCCCCGAGGTCCTCTTCATCTCGTTCTTCATCCCCATACAGCAAATCACCTGTCTCTTCCAAAAGACGTGCGTCTCTGGAAAAGCAGGCAAAGAAAACTGAAGGGGCTCCTTTGCAAGATAGCCCTTTGAAAAACAAAACACAAGATGAACAGAAAGATACATTTGAACATGACCCATCAGAATCTCTTGACGATTTTAACAAATCATCAGCAGCTTCTGGCGACATTTGGCCTGGCCTTTCAGCGTATGATAACAGTCCAAGGTCACCCCATAGTCCTTCTATTGCCACCCCACCTAGTCAGAGTTCATCTTGCTCTGATGCCCCTTTGCTTAGTACAGCCCATTCAGCAAAGGACACACCTCAACATTCCCATTCCATTCAGCATAGTCCTGAGAGGTCTGGCTCTGGTTCTCTTGGAAATGGTTCTAGCCGTTATAGTCCTTCTCAGAATAGCCCATTGCATCACATCCCTTCGAGGAGAAGCCCTGCAAAGACAATCCCATCACAGAGTGCTCCCCGTGAGGAGGCTCGAGTGCGGTCATTTTATCCTGAGGGTGGCGAACAGGAGGCTGCAAAAGGTGGAAAGTTTATGAAAAGGTAAGAATTAAATTAGAAGCCTAATGTTGCCACTTAAATGCTGCCTGTTAGAGAGTTTTGACAAGATCGTCACTGTGTCCTGAAAAACACAATATGGAATACTATGGAATAAATATTAGTAATTTTAGTCTGGTTGGACTTGAGCTTGAAACATATGGATTTTCTTCTGAGATGCTTCAAGTTCTTGGCTGTTGGCTAGTGGAGATAGGGACACATATCCTTGAGGAAAAATTGGTTTGTGCCTTTCCATTACAGTGTATTTTCTTATACTCCATTTACTGTTAAGAAAAATCTTAATTGGAATAGTGCATCAGACTTAGTTGTTTGATAGTGAATTCTCTTCAAATATTTTGAGATTTTAATGCTTCATGTATTTTGAAATGCAAATTTTCTGGAAGTCTAAAAATGCAGATATTGTACAATTATTTCTTTGTTAACATAAGCAGCGTCCATTGCTAATTGTGTGGTGCAATATGACAACTTTGATGCCTTGACTTGCATTACATATAAAAGAGGGTAGGTCTTGGTATTCTTGGAGCATAATTCTATTGATGTGAAGGACAACATGTTTAAAGTTGAATGTATATTTTCCAATTAACATAAAATTCTTAAATTTGCTCTTAAAATGTTTGATACAATAGTAATTTTTAGAAGTTGCAAAAATCTTACTGACATTAGCCTGTTAGTTTCTAATGTGACTTGTACTTCAATGGATTTCTTATAAAACGAATTATAGAGCAAAGTTGTGACTGCTATATAGGTTTGATTGTAGACTTTTGAGTGAATTTGTCCAGTCAGTGATTTATTATGTAAAAAATATACTGCTTAGAAGATCAAAAATACGACTTCCCCTGGGTTAGATGTATCGGAGTTGGTGAAGGTGTTAGGACCTATGTGAAAATAGCGTATAGATAAGGTAGTGGCTGAAATAACGGATTGGTAAGTGTGTTTCTGTGTTTAGGAGAGCTACCTTCTAAAGGTTCCCTGCTTGCACACCATATAGTGAATGCATTAAGCCTGTGCCAGATTTTGGAATTCTCTTAGAAATGTGCAGGATCTTGAAAACCATTCACTTTTTTTTTTTTTCTTCTTTTTATGGTGCTCCTCTAACTTTTTCACTTAAAGAAGTAAAAACATAAATTGTAGTCTGAATTATCACGTTTCATTTGAATTTGATGGAAAAAATGACTGATGTAAGAGAATGTGAAACTGGGTACCAATTAAGAAAGAACAAACAAACCACTAGCTTTTTTCATAAACTCAAGCAGAGAATTTGTAGGTGTTCTATGGAAAGGCATTATATTCTTCAGATGCCTTCAGTAGTACATAAATGAGCGGGTACTGTGTTAATGGTGTGCGAAGCGTTGCATGCTAAAGTTGAATTGCTCAGAGGAATGTATTTTCTTCTTCTTGGTGTGGAATTGACACAAAAGAGGAATGCAAGTGAACTGGAATGAATGCAATCCAGAGTTACCAGTCTCTTCTTTGCTATCCACAGGTACACAGATGAAGAGTCTAGAGTATACCTGCTTGATAGGGGTAATACCAGGGAGAAGGAGGCCCAGAAGGAGAGAGGATCAGAAAAAGGGAGGACAGAGGGAGAAAGGGAATGGGAGGAACAGGAAACTTTAGATTTTTTCATTGATAAAGAGACTGGGAAAGAAAAGTTTAATGACTCTGAAGGGGAGGACACAGAGGAGACAGAGGATTACAGACAGTTCAGAAAGTCTGTCCTGGCAGATCAGGGTAAAAATTTTCCTACTGCATCTCACCGGAATGCTGAGGAGGAAGGAACCAAATACAAATCTAAAGTACCAATCAAGGGCAATAGAGAGAGTGATGGATTTAGAGATGAGAAAACTTATAAGCTTAAAGAGACTGGCTATGTAGTGGAAAGGCCTAGTGCAACAAAAGATAAGCACAAGGAAGAAGACAAGAGTTCTGAGAGACTAATGATGAAGAAAGAAACTCAGTCACCTGAGCAGGTAAAGTCTGAAAAGCTCAAAGAACTCTTTGATTACAGTCCCCCTCTACACAAGAATCTGGATGCGAGAGAAAAATCCACCTTCAGAGAGGAGAGCCCACTTAGGATCAAAATGATAGCCAGTGACTCCCATCGTCCTGAAGTTAAACTCAAAATGGCGCCAGTACCTCTTGATGATTCCAATAGGTAAATTATTCCACTTAACTGTGTCGTTCCCCGCCTGCCTGCAGCGTCATTCATCTTTATTTAAACTAGTGGTTTCTTTTTGTGTGTCTTTTTGTTGTTGATGCATTTTAGACCTGCTTCCTTGACGAAAGACAGGCTGCTTGCTAGCACACTTGTCCATTCCGTCAAGAAGGAGCAAGAGTTCCGATCCATCTTTGACCACATTAAGTTGCCACAGGCCAGCAAAAGCACGTCAGAGTCATTTATTCAGCACATTGTGTCCTTGGTTCATCATGTCAAAGGTATGTATTTAGTTTGTTGTACCAAATACACATCTGACAACTTAATTTAAGCCTGTTTGCTATCTCTAGTGCAGGAAGACTTCAGCCCTCTTAATGTTGATTTAGTCAGACTTTCTTCCTTTTGAGGTGCACATAAAAATAATAGTCATAGAAGCTAGAATCAAAAAAACCCAACCAAAGTAGAGCATAATAGCAGTTATACTATGTTTCTGGATAAATTTTTGAGCCCAAGTAGCATATAAAGTTTTAATTTTTTCAATGTAGTTTAAACATGCTACATTGGTCAACCTTTTCTTACTTAGTTTTATTTTAATGGCTCTAATGTGCAATTTTATATTAAGTGGTGCAGTGTGGGTTGACAGGTGTCCTTTGCGATGTAAATACAATGGCATTCATTTTGGAGTACCCGGGAGCTTATTTCCAGGTTCTTGTTAAAGAGGGGGTTTGTGTCTCAATAAGATTTAAGAAAAAATGTGCTCTAAATGATACTAAATACACTGTGGTATTTCATTTTATTCCTGTTTGACAGTATTGTAGTGCCAGAGCCAGGAATTTCAGTTTCAGGAACTTGGCAGTGGCTAAATAACCCTCCGTTAAATTAATTATACACTAATTATTTTCTGACTTAACAGTATTGGCTGTTGCTTACTCTAAACACCCCAAAAACTCCAACCAACCAACAACCAAAAAACCCCCAAAATAAAAACCCACCAAAACGCAAACCCAAACCGTCAAAGTAGATGTATTTCATTTAGGTCACATATCCTGTCAAAGTTTTCTGATGGAAAAATAGATTATTCCTTAAAATCCTGTGAGGATATCTGGAGAGTTCTTTAGATGCTTTTTTTCCCATAGCATTTACTTTATTTCACTGGGCTGTTGTCTTGTTCTTGTGCTTAATTTACTGAGATAATATGGAAGAATTTGCTGGTGAAAGTAATGTTGCTGTATCATCATACAAAGGGGGAATGTGGAAAAGCTTAATTAGGTGACCAGTTTCAGCATATCTGTCTGTAAGCATTGTTTTTTTAAGATGCTGTAGCTTCTAAAATCGCAAAGATTTGCGTGCTATAAGTATGTGCTAAGGTTCCCTTGAAAGTCTTATTTTGTTGGCAAAACTCAGATTACTAAGGCCAAGTGATTTCCTGCATTTTTAATTACTTAAAGGAAGAAAGTAATAGCCAACAATAATAGATTATGATAAAGTATTAGATTTAAAAGAATTCTTATTGGGGCAACTGTTTAGAGTATAATGATCTTTGTTGTGAAAGTAAAGTATCTATTTTATTGCTATATAAAGAGATTCAAGGCTCAATCCAATGAGACCTTCTGTAAGTTTTTGCTTATATGGTACATATGTTGGCTGTAGGTGAAATAATATTCCTGAAACTCTCACATGTTGATCACAGAATAGACTGTTTTTCTGTAAACTTTTGTATGTTAAACAAGTATCTGGTAAATGTAACAGCTTAACAGCCTATCTGGTCAAGTTACTAGAATATGTACAGTTGTGGTTGTTTATGAACGCAGAACCTCTGTTTAAGCTTCAAATTTACTGTGGTCTGTGATCAGATTTTGGTAATTCTTTTGACAAATGGAAGTTATGTTCGTTATTGGTGTGATGCGACCAGTCTGAACAGCTCTTTATTAATGTAGAGCTGAAAATGCCCAGTGATGTTTTCTTTTTCATTGTAACTAGGTCCTGGAATGTGTTTTGAAATGGCAAAATCCATGTTACAAAAGTAAAATAGCTGTTGAAAGATACAGATGCCAAACAGGCAAAGTTGAACCTTCTGTCTTCCTGGCAAAAATGGCATAAAAACAGAGTTGCTAGCTCAAATTCCTGTGTTTGATGGAATTATGATTGAGGCACTACCCTTGTAGTGGCCGTTTCAAGTTTTAATGGTTGGTTATGAGACAAATACTGGATGCCGGGCGGTAAGTTGATACAGATGTATGTTGACCTGTTAAGCAGATAGCTTGCTTCATATGTAACATTTCATAGCTCATGACTTTATGTATTTCTATATTACATTTAAACACATTTGTTGAGCTGGTTTAAAAACTGAGTTTTGCTGTTGCTAATTTAATTGTCTCTGAAGGAAAGAGAAAATTTTCAGAGAAGTTGTCAAGTTTGCCAAGATGCCAGATGCTTAAATGAATTTATTTACATGTAGGTGTGTTAATTGTCTTGGATTGTTTATCATCACAATTACAAAATTGTGTTCCTTTAAGAAATGACTTGTTAGGTCATTCATGTAGTTATTGAAGCGTACATTACTTAAGAGTTAATTCAGTGAAAACACTTATTTTAAGTTAAAGATGAGATGAATGATAAAACGTACTTATTGCGAGTATTCATCACTCAAAGCAACTTCATTTTCTCTTATGGGCAAAGTATAAAATAACTGTTAAGAAATTGCTCCTTTCTCTTTCATTAGAGGAAAATGTCATTGAAAATTATCAAGTCCAAGCAGTAAATGATGCTTGAATTAGATGTAATACAGTCATGGCATAGTTATAAGTAGACTTGCAGTGATGCTGTGCACTGTTTGTTTGGGTTACAGGATGTGTAAAAGTAGGGAAAACACCACATTTGCTTGTCCTGATAGATTTATTGAAAATACTGTGTTTTTGCCTGCTACTTGCCTTTCTGTCAGGAGTAAAATACTTGTCATT
Organism: Burhinus oedicnemus; assembly: GCA_008921705.1. Taxonomy (NCBI): domain Eukaryota; kingdom Metazoa; phylum Chordata; class Aves; order Charadriiformes; family Burhinidae; genus Burhinus; species Burhinus oedicnemus. The sequence goes on from VFFE01006934.1 coordinate 660,435, forward strand.
TGAATTAAACTAATGAAACAGTGTTTTTCTATTGTAACCAACAGAGCAATACTTCAAGTCAGCTGGAATGACCCTAAATGAGAGGTTCACTGCATATCAAAAAGCTACTGAAGAACACTGCACCCGGCAAAAGAGCCCAGAAATACATAGGTATATGTTAACTGCATATGTAGATGCTTTGTGTTTCAAAGAATGTCTGCTAATATTCCTTTTGAGAACCCAAAATAATTTTTCTGATCTGTATGGAGTAATCTGTCAATTTCTGTGTAAATACAAAGCACCAAAAAACCCCACCAAAACCCCCTTCTGTAAAAGAGAACTCATCTGAGCCAAGTGCGGCTTCATCTGTGGTTTTGTAGCAGATGTCTTCTCTTATCTCTGTATCTCATTTGGGATATATTTACTTTTCTCACATGCAGTGCTCAAATATTGAGGGGGCATATGTCTTGAAGATGAAAAGAAGCCCTGTACATGCATCTTTATTCTTCAGAGTGAAATGTTCCATCTCATACTACTTTAGTTTTTGTGTGTGTTAATTTACAGCAGTTTTTTCAAAAGTCTGAGAGGCTGAAAGGTAAGAAGGTAGGCATGCAGATATAGTTTCTGATCATGTGCTATAATTTTATGATGCAGTGTACTATATTTGTGTTGCATGTGAGGATATATTATCTCCATATTCAGCATCCAACTTTGTAAGTTTTCTTAACTGTTAAATATTTTTGACTTTAGAGTAAACTATCGTAGCGTTGATTTCTTGGGGGGGGTGAATTTTCAACTGGCTACATATACCGATCTTTTGAAATAACTTATTAAATATTTTTTGTAACTTCGAAGTTGTACTTAAAATGTGAAAAATCAAACTATCTATTTTCTGTATTTGCGTTTTTAGTATACTTCACACAGAACAGAACCAAGGTTTTTAATTTTTAGTCTGCTTCTCTATTGGTGGTGGGGCTTTATATGCAGAAAGTTTGTTCTACTGCTGAAATGCCTTTCTTCTCAGTCTTCTGTTGAAAAGAATTGTCTGAGGCCATTAACAGTCACAAACACATATGGCAAGACACTGCTTTTATTTTACATTTAGGAGGATTGACATCTCTCCAAGTACCCTGAGGAAGCATACTCGTTTATCAGGTGAAGAGAGAGTCTTTAAAGAAGAAAGTCAAAAAGTAGGTTCTAAGTAAATGTCCTATCTATATACCTAAACTTAATTTATTGTGTTTCCCTTTAAATCTGAACTTCAACTTTGTGTATAAAAATGCAAAAATAATCTGTATTTATTGTATCTGGAGTACTTGCATTTAGAACAATTTTTTTTTTTCCCTTTTGAGTAAAACATGTTACGAAGAAGCCAATTTATGTAGCATGATTTTGCTGTATTGATAATGTGACATATAGGGTCGTCTTCTTCCACCCTTCCTCTGTTCTTGGACATTTCTTGACCGATTTTGTGGCACTAAGCTGCCCAATGAGAAAGAATAGAAGGGAGTGGGGGGGAAGTACTGAGGTGGTCAGTGAGTAGTATGGTTGAATTGCAAAGGTGCTTGTGCTCTGTTAAAAACAATTGACCAGAAGAAATGAGTACTTTCACATCTTCCCAAACCATGTGTTGTGGTCTGTCTGCATCAAAAAATAGATATCCCATTGGCTTGATGGGAATGCTTGTTTGAAACTAAAATTCTTAGCTGTTCTTTTTTTAGATCTAGCCATTGCCTGTAAAGGGCATTCACGTAAAAGTCAATTTGTGTGCTGAAGAGTGTTGAAAAATAGGTAAATTCTGTCTCAATTTTTTGAAAATTGATGCACAACTTGCTTTTTCATTCAGATTCTCTTCTGGATGTTTTATTTCAAAATTTTGTTCCAAAATATGTATTTGTTTACAGGGAGATAAAAAATTAAGGTGTGATTCTGCTGATCTTCGGCATGACATTGACCGACGTAGAAAAGAGAGAAGTAAAGAGCGAGGAGACTCAAAGGGTTCCAGGGAATCCAGTGGGTCAAGAAAGCAGGAGAAAGCTCCAAAAGATTACAAGGATTACAAATCTTACAAAGATGACAGGTAAATATTTCAAGTCCCTATATAGGTTTTTAGCTTCTAATTAGCCTTTGTAATTGTAAGCTTAATTGCTTTCAATTTTCAATGTATAATGGAACATTTAAATTTAAACAATTAAAATTATTTGTTTTACAGCAAATATGTATTATCTGTCTTTTACACGGCTTATGGTGGATGAGGACAAAAACTTTGGAATAGCAAGCTAACACTGAAAAAAAAAATGACAAATTAATCTGTCCTATTATCCAGGCTACATCAGGAGGTTGGACTTCAATGCAGTACATTTCTATAAACAGTTTGTGTAAGAACTTTGGTTCGTTATGCTTGATTCCGCACTTTTTCAACTCATAACACCCAGAGTATGAGAATCTTACTGATGTTTAGGTTTTAACATGGGTGAGAAGGGGAATTTTAATTTTTGTCTAAAGCCAGTGGGCTGTTCTTAAGAAAAAAAAATGTTAGCATATCTCAGTGGATACTGTGTAGCAGTGGTAAGAGTTACTTCAGGTATGACCTTCCTTTCAATAGAATATTAAAATCTTGTAAATCGGGTCAAATTAGTGCCAGTGTGGGGTTACTAAAAGTCTTGCTGTAGGAATTTTTTTCCCTGCTTTGTACTGGATATACAATGAATTTTTACTTATGCTTCCTGTTTCCCATTTACTTTCTGACTTTGGTATCCACGTTATCTTCCACTGGCTAATTCCATACAGCCATCTACATAGGGAAGCCCACGCGGTATCTTCTCAACAGTGTGCAAACTGAACTATGTAAAGTTACTGTAAAACTATGCCTTGAGGATTTTCTTCACTTCAGTTTGTTTTTCTGCCTCAGAAGAAAGGCAGATCTTAAAAATAACAATCTCTTAATGGCATTAAAACCTAGAAAAACTGTACTTGCAGTTTGCAGACTGCTGCTTTCCAACTCACTAGCGATAATATACATTTAGTGCATTTAAATATGTAAGAGGAGGCTGGAAAGTGGAACTATACTTCACCTTAACATCTGAAATACGTAACGTATATGTGACTTTATAACCAGAAGGGGGATAGTTTTTCATAAAATATAAAGAGATCCCTTTTAGTATAGCATGTTACGGACTATCTAGTATTTTTAAAATAGCACACGGTGTATCTTTTTTATTTTTCAGTAAGCAAAAAAGAGATCAAGACCGTGCTAGGTCCTCGCCATCTTCCTCCCCATCTTCTTCCTCATCAAGTTCTCGAGAAGAAAAGGATTGCAAGAAAGAAAGAGATGAAGAGTTCAAAACTCACCATGAACAGAAAGAATACTCTGGTTTTGCAGGAGTCAACAGGCCGAGAGGCACCTTTGTAAGTTGCTGTCTTATTCTCCCAAATTACGAACACTTTGCCAATAGTAATAGTATAACAAATAAAATGAGGAAGTGTTGCAGTGATTAATGTTAGGTAAGACTTCTTTCATTACAGTAATTCTTGAATTCTTTAATGTGATGTTCCAAACCTGAAAAGTTGGGTTTTTTTTCCCCAGCACTACCCAAAAGCAGTTAACTGGTGTGTAAATATGCATTAGCATGCTATTAGAGACCCTAGCGTAAGGGTGGGGAAAAACGATTTCTTGTTTATTCCTTGCTCTTTTGTAGTTGTGCTGTTTCCTAACAGGATCCGAAAATTTACCTTTCGGTAAAGAATAAATCTTGTGATCTGTAACCTCTTAACTCCCTGCAGGTTCTGTTTTTCCCTGTTATTTTTAGTTTGGTTTTGCCCTCCTTTGTGTGTGATGTCTGCAACTTGTTAGAGAGTGGCACATAATTAAAAATATATATCAACCTTAAAACAGCTGTATTGAGGAGAAGAGACGGTATACTTGTTATTTTTCAGTGTTTCTTTGGCCTGGACTAGCTGCAGTGAGCATGAAAGCTCCTTAATTTACTTCTGCAATGTGTTTTAGCATTGTGATTTGGAAAGTGACGTATTGAACACCTATAGTCTTCAGAAAAATTTTAAAGTTAAAGGTTGCATATTAATATAACTTCTGATATTAATTGGCAAATGTAGAAGCATTAGGAAGAATTAGGAATTGGTAAAGGAGGCCTTGAAAAGATACGGAACACTTTAGAAAAGAAAAAACAAAACCACAACAAAAAAAACCCAAAACCAAACCAAAACACACAAAAAAAAAAGCAAATTCCATGTTTGGGTGGGGAGAAAATGTCAAATAGACTTACATAATGGGTAGGAGTAATTTTATACTTTCACGATAATTCCTTCATGTAGCCTGTAATTAAAACTAATGCTAAAAGGCATTGTTTGGTATAAATGTACATTTGAATTGTTTGTAGTAGTGTAAAAGAAGTTTTGAACTACTACACGAGGGTGTCTGAAATGCATGTGGGGTGTGCAACACTTGAGTTAAAGTTTGAATCTTCTGTCTAAAAAAACTATAGCTACTTAGAAGAAAATTCAAAGTTCAAAATTTCTAACACTAAAAATGCATCATTTCCTCTTTTCTTCTTTGTTTTTAATCTAATTATACTAAGGAATAGCTATGTGGCGTAAATGTATAAACCCTTGGATGATGTAGGCATCAAATACGACAATATCACCACAATTTCTAGCTGTGTAAGCTAGTGGCACTGAGTTAAAAGTAAAGCTTAAACCCCCCTCTCCTCTCAAAGAGAATCAGTTGAAGAAAACTCATAATTGGTGGAGGCCTTACTGCTTTATAAAATCAGATTGTACGTATCTTGAAAGACACTTTACATGAAACTTAAGTAGGTGTGAATTGAAAATTTAATAGACTTCTAACTTAACTACTATTGACTGTCAGTACTGACTATGCAGTAATAACTGGTTAATGTTCCCTGACGACGTACATCATCACATACAGGCTTATTTACCAAAGTGTGTCTGAACAGAAGAATCTAAATAGGCTAACCTGTTGACTCAGATCTTCTCTTTAGGAATACAGCTTGGATAGTACTGAAACTTACAGACTGGCTAGTGTAGGAATGTCTTTGTAATTCAGGCTAATAGTGGCTGCATTCCAGTAAATACTGCTTTGCTTTCTGAGTAAAGATGATGTTTGGTTGTGAATCCTCCCCAAAGCAGGAAGCCTTGATACACTGGGAGGGCACAGCTTGCTGGATAGGGCAGAGTTTAATGTAAGCTAAGATGTCAATTTCATGTCAAATCAGCAATGATTTTTCAGTAACACATGCTGGTAAGACTGTAATGTTTAATTCTAGGCTTCTTGTATGTAAACATCATGAATAGTTTTGAAGTAGGAACACAAAAATAAGGATAAGTAGAATCTTTTAATGACGCTGTCATTAGTATTCAGCTCCTAAAGAATTCTGTGTAATGGTTCTGTTTAAAAGGAGTTTTCTCTTTCAGTAGAAAATGTACTCTGTCCTTTTTGTGATGGTCTTTGCCGTAAGTAAGCAAGCCCATAAAGATAACACCATAGTAGATTTCACCTTCTGTATTTCTTTGCCTGAAAGGTGACCTGGAGGGGGGACGATGACTGTTAATACAGTGTGGAGGACAGCTCTAGATATTTTTCTTAAAGGGAATCTGATCATAGGACCTAATACCAAGAAATGCTGATCTCTTCCCCCCCCCCCCCCCCCAATCCTGTTATCATTTTGTCTCTACATCCTTTTTTCCCAACACTGTGATACTGCTTGTTGTGCCCTAATTTTGTAAAGGTTTCAGAGCTATTGGAAACAAAGCATGTAGCATTTCCTCTCTTGTACAGTTCTCTTCAGGTGATGATCTGTCACCTCTCAAGTGATTCTCCAAGCAATTCTTTTTTTTTTTTTTTTCTTCTCCCTATGGATAGGTCTTGGGAGCCTTTGACAAATTGTTTTTCAGTCTGTTTGATTTCAGAGTAGCTTTAAAACTAAAGTGCAGCATAAATTCTGCACTAGGAAGTGTTGGAGCTTTGTGGAACTAAGCGTACATAACACTCTTCTTTCAAGTTAGTTAATTATATCTCTTTTGGTCTGTGCTTATGGAACATACTTATTTTTAACAAATTAATTTCCAATCACATTTTTGTGCAGTTACTCTGAAGACCCAGTTCTGTGTTTTTAACTAGGCTGTTCATAGAAATCATGCTCTGTACTAAGTGCAGTTTTTAGCAGTCCGTCTTCCCAACCTGACCTTTCTCCTTCCCTTAAATGGAGGATATGAGCTGTTATTTAATGTGTTCTACAAGCTAGAAGTTTACATACTAAGGGAGCTTATTGCTGTGAGACTTTTTAGCCTAACATTCTAAAATCCTGTTAATTCATTATAAAGAATATTTAAGACACTAATTTTCACTTCAAGCATTGCAGCTCTGTACAGTTTGAAATTTAATTTGGCTTAGAGTACATTTCTGAATCTCAATTGAAAATGTTTGACAAACGCAAGTGGATATACTTAGTTGAAAACTGCATTGTTTGTATGTATTCTGGAATAATTTTCTCATAACTGATATGACTGACTCCATAAATGACCTTTCTTTTCCCCCTGACAGTTCTCTTCCTCTTTCATTCTAGTTTTTCTGTTTGTTTTTGTCTGTGAACAGCCTCAGAAGCTTCTTCTGACCTTTTCTTGCAATACACTGGTTTACCAGCAGCCAAAGGAAATTTCTTTTTGATGGTTGTGGGTGAATTTATGCCAAGAACTCAAATGTGTTTCAATTAAGTTTAATAGAATCATTGCAAAGTGAATGCTTGACTATATTACTTAAGGTAATACGTGAATTTTAAAATGATTTTTACACTTGCAGATACTGTAATTAAGTACAGAAAGAGCATTTTCAGTAATAGAGAACTTGAACTCTTCTTTGTGGTTTTATGTACGTGGATTAAATGACATTTTGGTTAATCAGTTTCGAATTAGGGGCAGAGGAAGAGCCAGAGGAGTCTTTGCTGGAACAAATACTGGTCCCAGCAACTCAAATACTACTTTTCAGAAGAGACCGAAGGAAGAGGAATGGGATCCTGAATATACCCCAAAAAGCAAGAAATACTTCTTGGTGGGTGTGGAGAACTCGATATCTTATGCATGCTTTTGTTTTTTCAAATTTTCTACAAACGTAGAAGTAGCATGCATGTAGAGACAGGGACTTCAGTTACGTAACCATGAGACTATCAGGACTGTCGTAGTGCCTGGTTCCGCTTCTCTTGCGTCTTTCTGCAGCAGGTTGGCAATAGTTGAGGCCTGACACAGAATTCATCTCCAAAACTTCCATCAGTGAGTGGGGAAGAAGGCAGACTCAGACTAAAATTATTAAAAACAAATTTTAAACCAAACAAGACTTATGCTATGTTTTCCTGGATTTATGTCTGTATGGCATTTGAACTTTGTCTTGGGTTTGTCTGTAAGTCTGCAAAAGTGGAATATCAGGAAAAGCTGACAGCATTTGTGGGTGATGTAGGCTGACTCTGTTATTAGCAGTCCTTCTCTTCTTAGTTGAGTAGGGTGATAGTCATAAGAAAATCACCTTAGTTTTGATGCCTTTTTCCCATCTGGATTATGAAAGGAGGACTGTTGATGTAACCACCCAGTAAATAGTGTATACTGAATACGTAGCCTCTGTTCCAGTTGATTTCCTTAACAATGCAAACTTCTAAGGATATTGTTTCACCGTTGAAAAATGTTAAGTAGTGAAGATGAGACCTTCTATAGCATTATAGTTTGTCACAAATATTTTTAACAGGTAATCCAAGAAATAATCCAATCACTATTTGGATGTTTGTACAAGGAGTCCTCCTCTGTCTCCCCACACATATATAAACTTTTCTGACCTATAAACATAGAAAGAGATGTGATCATCTATTCATTAAGAAATTCTGTGATAGCTATAACAAATAACTAACTGTAGCTGTTAAACTTCTTATCTCTAAAAACATTTTTTAATTAAAGCCACCCTTTAACTATTCTTATAATATATAATTGGTAATAAACTGCTTTATATAGGTGTGGTATGTGTTTAATAGTTCAGATTTCTTTCCAAATCACAAGTAAAAAAAGTAGATGTTGAAGCAAGTGTACCTCACTCTTCTAAATAGAAACCTTTTTATATTAAATACTTGTCTGTAGTGTTCATGCAGTGCACGGAATGATTGTCAGAAAACTTACCAAACTATGTAAGGCTATATATTTGACCAGAGAAACTCAACTGTTGTTTGTCATATTTAAACAGTTTAAACTTCATTTACCCTGTGTTGCGCAGGTGAAGCAGGATTTCTGAAAACTGCCCTCAATTACCTGTCCTTAATGAGTATAAAGAACTCCATCTGTGCATTAAATTAAAAATAAAAAAATCCTGGCGCATTCCTAGAGCTTATTCCTTTAAAATCACTGGGTTTAATTTTTATTTTCCTCAAAACTAGTGAGTAATTCTTTCTTCTGACTGAAGACAAGTGACAGATAGCTTATTTGTTACTCACGAACATTGGAGTAGACCCACAGCTAATAAGGGCTCTTAAAACAATTTTATTGTTGTGGTTTTAGTTATAGCATCATGAATTGTAAGGATATACTTCATTAATGTATTCTGTAGATTATGATCTGAACTTTTCAGAAGTTCTCTTAGTTGTGTTTTTTTCTATATATAGTATAAATTTGATACAGAGGAGCAACATTTAAGGGGTACATTTGAGAGGTGTTCTGACCTTATTCTTGTCTGATATTATTGTAGCATGATGACAGAGACGATGGTGTGGATTATTGGGCCAAAAGAGGAAGAGGCCGTGGAACTTTCCAGCGTGGCAGAGGGCGTTTTAACTTCAAAAAGTCAGGTAGCAGTCCAAAGTGGACACATGACAAATATCAAGGGGATGGCATTGTGGAAGATGAAGAAGAAACGATTGAGAATAATGAAGAAAAGGACAGACGCAAAGAGGAAAAGGTACACAGATTAATGAATTGCAGATTAGACAGTTTATGTTACAGTATTCAAGTAACTGTGTGGGGGTGTGGGGGGATCACTTAAAAAGGTTTTGGAGTTTGGTTGTTAACACTTTACAACAAGACTGTTTTCTTTCTTTCCACAGGAATAACCCTGGAAGAAAGTTGTAGCTGAAAGAGCAGCTCTTGCACCACCCACACAACATTTTTAATATGTTTTTTTGTTGTCAAATGAATGTAAGCATTTTACTTAAATTTTACTGTTGGAAAGTAGTTTAGAGGGATTGTTTTTGTTTTAAGCCTTTAGAAAAAATCTTGATATAGTAAACTATGTTAATGATCGTACAGGTAGAAAGTAAAATATTTGTAACAACTTTTAAGAAATTTTACTGTTTGTTATATGCAGTGTAATTCTGCTTTGTCCAAATATATGGTCAAGTACAACTCTAAAAGTTTTGATTCTCCCCTATGTCTGTGTTTTATTCTGAAGTAAACTTACAACTCTGCACACCTGAAATCTCGGAGCAGCATTTTTTATAAGCTGATTACTACTTCTGTGTTGCCTTTTTGTAAGAAGTGTATTTAAGGGTAGTTATCCAGTCATAGTCTAAGTACAAACAGTTGTGCAAAATGCTGATTATATGTTAGTTGACAAGAATCACATTTACATAGCGTGTCAGTGATAAACCTGGATTCATATTCCACCATGCTAGAGAGTGCAGCAAGAATTTTATCTTTGAGAGTGAAATTGTCACTCTTTTTCAGTAGCCTAAGAAATACATATGTGTATACATACTCAAGTGAGTTTCAAGTGTATTATTTCCCTTCTGGGATGTCAGTTTTAAAAACCTATTTCCAAGTCACTGGTGCTAGAAACTTTTAAACAGATCTGAAAACTGGAGTTCCCTCCCCCATCTGTGTAGTTAGTTGCAGAACTACCTACAACTAGCTTAATTCTGTAGCGTGTGTCTAGAACAGATCAGTTATGTATTATGGATACCTCGTGATTTGCTTTGTCATTAAAAGATGCTTCTCTTGTCAAGGGTAACTTAGTACAATTTTTAAAGTTTTATAAACCTAGGGTTTAAACTTAGTGCAAGAAAAATGTGCTGTCCCTAAAGTATGAAGTACAAATGGCATTTTCAGGACCACTAATGACTACAGTTTCAGCTTTCTGCTGATAGCTTAATCATCAGCAGAACACTTTAGTTAAGAAATCGGTGGCAGTATCAATCTAGCTGCTTTTTTATAGAGGGTTTTTTTTGTTGTTGTTGTTCCAGTTTGTTAAACTCCCTCTTTAATTTCTTTATGTGGACTTGCATCGCCAGGTATGTAATCTGGCAAGAGTAAGTCTTTAAATATTCTGTCACATTTACAGCCTTAAGTGAAATTGGAGCAGCAGTGGGGTGGGGAAGAGACAAAACAAAGTTTCCACCACAAAAATCCCTGGAAAAGTAAAGCAAGATATGTTAAAACCTGAATCAGTAAAGATAACTTCAAATGTACTAAACATATCTATAAAGTGTGAATTCTATTACAGTGCCCTGGAAGTACAGTTCTTTAGTATTCCACTTTATACAATGTGTAAATGTAAAGTTACAGCTCCATGGTAAAAGTTAAGTTAGCAAAAGGCATGAGAAATGAGTCTTACTTTCTTCGATACTGATCTCTAAATGGTTGTGCTTCTAGTATTTTTGTAGCCAAAGTGCAGAAGGTAGTCTGCAGTTGTTTGGGTTGGTTTGTTTGTTTTTTAAACAAAAACAATAAACCCACAAATTTAGTTTAGTAGTAGGTACACTTTTAACCTACAGAATGTTAAGGGTGACAATAACGTACTTGAATTACCAGAACAATTCTGATTCAACAAGACTACTTAGGGTTTTTTTTCTCAGACTGCTATAGATATAGTAGAGCTTAATGTTATATGGAGTTAAACGTTTGCCCCTTAGAGTGACATAATGTCTAAAAAAAAAAAATAATGGAGGGGGGGAGAAGCAGCTTTGGTAGAGGTGTTTGTATTAAATACATATATAATGTATACCCTCTTACTGGCTTTACTGTTAGGGAGTGGTTAACCATCTGCCCTATCCAAATTAAACACTAGAAGGCAGGAAATGTAGTACTGTCACTAAGCCTAACTGTATTTGAAGAAACTGTATTTCAGATTACGCTTTTTTCCCAGCATCTGTGTAGAAAGGGAAATAGAATTAATATTTGTCCTCTAGTGATAGTTACTGAAGGGTCATTCCTGCCTTATGTTTGAGGAGGTTTAGGCAAACTATACCGTTATTGCAAGATCTGCTTTTACATGTACAGTGCGTGTTTTAATACCTGTTTGAAATGTAAAACTGATTATTTCTTGGACTTTTTAGCAAAGCTCACACAGACTTTGTGTATATTAAATCAGAAAAGCAAGAAAAGGAACAAAACAGTAAACTTGGACACAGTGTCAAAGTCTGTCCGAATGAAGTTAAATTTAACATTGGTCTGAAACTAGCAAATAGGACCAAGATATACTTGAACTATCATAACCTTAGAACAGAACAGATAATCTAGATCACCTAAGTCAAGTTCAAAGTGGATTGTTGTGGTCTGTGTGTCATAAGGCAAGATAGTTTCTGCATGATGAGGCAGATGTAAGTTTTCTGCTTCATTTGAATGTCCAAGGAAATCTGGTAGAGATTGCTTTGATAATGGCATTTGATCCTAGAGACCTATCTGTAGGTTAGATCATAAAAATCCTTTTCTCATTGTCCTTAATTTCAGTGTAGTTTATTAAAAATGTCATTTGTTGACTACAGAAGATACGGTGACAGCCATAAATTCATTTATTTAAAAAAACCTGCGTGAATTAAGACAATCTAGCTGAAGATGCAAGTTGCAGTCTATCAGAGATCTATAAGAAACAAACTAAATGGGAGTTAAGTGGTTTTGTTTTTTTAAAATACAAAACTAATGCTTCAGTACTTACTAGTCCTTCAACATGAATAGTGAATTTTCATTGTCGCGATAGGGAAAAACATGTTTTGAGGTTATCATTAGGTGCTACTGAAGTAGTTATATGCCTGTTGTGAATGGAAGTTCAGTGCATTTTGCGTTTCTCGTGTTAGAAGGTAAAGACGGTCATTGATGGATCTGTAGGAAGAAAATCCAGGCATTCTACTGGTATAAAATGTTAAACTACATTTTGAGTTCAGTAATTCTGACTCACTGCTCTCCAGCAATGCAGCGCTTTCGGAACCTGCTTCATCTCTGCATGGTGTGGTTATGAAGTTTGAAGTTATCCCTTCAGTTCAGAGAAAATCAGACATTCATTTCACTAGGCAAAAAAAAAAAAAAAATCCAGTAGCTCTACTAGTCTAGGCTCTGTGCACTCATTCAGTTTCTTGGTTTTGGAATTAAATCTCACATCATCTTACTTCCCAGAAACAATCAGTAGCATTACCGTAACAGTGGGCAGCTACATATGATTAAGGCTTTCCTGTATTAGTTTTGCCATGCTGGTGCTTCAAAAGAAGAGCCGTTACCTAGCCTTGATTTGCCTCCAGAGGTAAAAGCTGCAGCATTAAGCCCCATGTCACTTCCTAAAGCTGGCCTTTCACAAAATCGTTTTGTTAAGGAGATCCTGCAGGTCCCATCTGTAACTGGGACTTGTACTTGCTGACTTGAAGCGTTTCTGTGCGAGTTCCCAACTGGCACCTCCAGTTCCAAAGCAGCTTGTTACCGGTGGTGGTGCAGTCAAACTAAATTGTCTCAGTTTTCCTGTTGCTTTTGAGCCCCTACCTCTTCCTAGCTTTGTGGTAGAACTGTGTGTGGTTGTTCCCATCCAATCCTGCCGACGCTTTCCCCTCCTTAGTAAGAAGGTGTTGGAGGAGTGGGTGAAAAGTATGTTTTGTTAAGGCAAGTACTGTAGTACAGTTTTTCAAAACATCCATTTAAAAGTCCTGCCCTTCCTGCCTCACGCCCCTCAAGGTTAAACACTCCTAGGCCCCTGAAACAGCTTTATGCTGTTGTTAGAGCTGTGTTACCAGCACTGTTCCTCCTTTGGGTTTGGTCTTGAGAGAATGCATCCACGGGACAAGTTGTGGATAACAGTAATTACAAGAAAAGGCAGTAGCAGTTGCATTGCAACTAAGTGTTGCAGTTTAGAGGATTTTGTTTGTTTCGGAACTGTTGCTGAGACATACCTGTAAATGCAAATAAAGAAAATGTCTAATAATCTAATTTATCCTAATTTCTTGAAAGCTTTGAAATTAGTGTTACTGGGAACAATACAATTAGGTATTTGAAAGAATTTGTAGTTACGAGCAGATAACACTAAGTGTGTAAAGATCTCTGTGTTTCTGAGTAGAAGCACTTAGTTACCCTACTTTCTTGAAGATTTCAAAGTTTCTTAAGCAAAACAGCACAAAGCAAGATAAAAATCAAAATAGCCTCTATGAAGAGCAAGTACAGTATCCAAAGCCAGATTTCTTATTTTGAAGTGAGCTCAGTTTGGTCAGGTGGCTATCAAGTAGTTGGTGTTTTGAGGATACTTTGTGTATTGAAACTGCTGCTGTCTTACTTTTTAATTCTCAGAACGAACTAGTTAGAAATTCACTGCGTAGAGGACCTGAACCATCTCATTTTGGTTTAGCTCCGTAGCATGGACCCATGACGAATCCAATCACGTCCTGTTGCGCTAGTGAGTTTCTTCTGTTGACATGTACTGTGTTCTGCTGTTGCACTTCCATTTTCTCACGAGTAGAACAACTCGCATCGTTCTGGCGTATGGAATTGCCTCAGCGCGGTGCGCCGCCCCCTCCGCACCCCGACACCGCTCACTGCAAACTGCTCAACAGTCCGGCATCCCCACGAAGAGGTGCTGGCTCTCACCCAGGGCAGGCGGGGATCACCAGCCCAGGCCCTGTCGCTGCCGGCGAGTGCCTTCCCTGCCGCCTTCCCTGCCCGCCCCGGGGCCGCCGAGCACCCCAGCGCGCCCGGCCGCGGCGCTGCGGCATTCAAACCTGCCCCCCTCCCGACACCCCCCGCGAGCGCTGCCCGCCTTCGCCCCCTTATTGGCTCAGCGCTAAGCACTGGCTACTTCCTATTGGCCTGATTTTCTTTCTGCCCCGCCCCTGCTCCTGATTGGTGCTGCCCGCCCGGGCGGCCTAGCCGGGCCGCGGCCAGAGGCGGGGACTCGTGGGGCTGGCGGGGCGAATAAGCGGCGGTGTGCGAGCTCTCCTCTGCCCGCTGGCGGCTGCCGCAGAAGAGGGAGGGCACCGGTAGCTCCCGGTGAGGTGGGAGTGCCGCGGAGGCCGGCCGTCGCTCGGCGCCGCGTCCCTGCCTGCGGGGGGCGGCGACCTGTCCCTTCCGCCCTGCAGCGCGCGTGCGGCGGCCATGGCGCTGGTGCTGGATCTCCTCAGGCGGGTGCTGGAGTACTTCGGCTGGCCGCCCGACCAGGTGAGGTCCCTGGGGCGGGGGGGGATGCTCTGTCCCGCCGGGCGGCACCTGGAGACCTGCCGGTGCGGGGTGTCTTGTCTGCAGGCGTCGTGGTCGCGGGGAGGAGGGGCCGTCGCGGCGGAGCCGCCGCACGCTTGCGGTAGGACGGGCTTTGCTCCGTACGTACGGTTGGGTCTGTCGATAGGGCAGCGCTTGACTGGTCTGATTAGAGAAGTTGGCCACGCGTGGGATTTGGTGGGGGTCACTGTTCTGATACAGCCGTTCCAGTGGCTCTTTGAACAGAAACAACCAGGGACTCTGGCTGTTCGTGTTTTGCTGTTTTAAATGACAGGCTGCACAACGATTCTGTGTTTTCAGAGCCCCGGGGAAGGTGTTGTATGGGAAACGGGAAAGGTTAACAGCTGCAGCGTCAGGGTCTGATGTTACAGTGCGAATTTATGGGCAGCTTTTTAGCGGTGGGTGTCAATAGTGAGGCACTGCTGCAGCTTGTAGTTCATAGGAAATTCTTCGTTTAGTTACGTGAAACTACTAAAGTATCTCTAGGAGTACTAGTTTGACTGAGCTGTCCTGGTTATTTTTCTGGTTTCATTGTGGGGAGTTCTTGTTTTTCTTGACAGGCCATATTTTTGGAAACTCGTGTGTTCGGCAGCGCTATCGGTCATACAATCAGAACATGCCTGCCTTCAGCAATCTCGTCAAGAAGGCATTTCCAGCAGTTATGTGCAGTCATAAGGAAGTATCGGGTCAAGGTACATTAAACTTATTTCATTTCTTTACTAATTTTTTTCCTCAAGACTTATATAGATGCACATGGTTACTCAAATGTGGGCTTTTTCTTTTGCTAGTAGCTTAGAATGTAGCAGCTACATCACGTAGCTAGTAACGTTCTTTGTTGGCCATTGTGCTACTCTAAAAGATACTGGGTACAGGCTGTATCTTGGTGGCGTTTTGGAAACAGTCCGTTAAAACCAGGGTAGGCCTCTTCGAATTTTCAGCTTGAGAAGAGCATTGAAAAGTTAGGTTAACCTAACTGTGTTATATTTAATTACATATAACATTAAATTATTTAATAACTTTGATTGTAAGAACTTTTGATTTTTGCTTCTCAGATTAAAAGCTATTCTGATTTTTAGGTCATATCTGCTTGCCAACAAAAGGAATATGGATCTACTCGAAGTGTTGTCCGTAGACTTGGGACAATTCTTTCCTTAGAGCCCTACCCAAGACCTTATTTTCAAGTAAGCGATTTATTGTTATACATATGCTTCAGCTATTTAAGTCTTCTAGTTTCTTAATTTAGTGATAGCTTTCCTGTTCTTTTTGGCTTGTGTAACTCCTGTGTTGCATCCCTTATGCTTACTGTTTTCAACTTGCTTCAGCACTGTTCAAAAATTCCTGTTGCTTTGGCAGAACTTGTAGTATGTGCTGAATCTTGTTTTTCTTCATGCATTTTTTTTTTTTCTGCTTGTTTGTTCTTAGCTTGTTCAAGACCCAAGTCCGTTGGGTTATGATGAGCAAAGCACAGCTCCAGCTCCTGTAGCTCCATCACTTGCTGACGTCCTGTGGGTGGCAAACGATGAGGGACAAGCATTTACTAGACTTAGGTAAGGAAAAGTAGAATATATGCATAAAAAGGATTAATAAAAGTAATGTCTTCCCTTCTTTGTGGTGTGTGGTTATGTGTTTGGTTTTCTTCTTTTTTTCCTAGCCCTTTTGGGGTTCCAGCTAAACCAACCCTGGAAGCTTTTTGGAGGGGGGTGGGGGAGCAGTTCCTGCTTATGTGAAAATTCTTACTATCTGTAGTATTCTTATCTGAAAGATTGCTAAAATAGAGTCCTCTGTTTTCTCTTCCTAATAATATATCAGATGCATTACTAGTATTTTAATTTGTTTTCACTCACGCAGTAACTTGTGAGAGACGGAATTTAAGGGAAACTTGCGTATTGCAACATACAATAGGATTATTCTTATATTATCATTTTAGCTTACAATCATTTTAGTAAATGTTGTATAGAGGAAAACAAGAAAAAATACTTAAATATCTCCTTTTGACTTTGATTACTACAGTGCTGTGTGTGTAAACCTTGATGGTTTCTTTGATAGAAAGAAAGACGTAATTTCTTTATTTTAATAATTTACCTTGAATATAGTTTTATAATTACTTCTAGCTTTTACAGAGTGCTAAAGGAAAATATTTTTACAATTATAAAATATTACGAGTACTGTTGTGACAAATTATCCAGGAATTTGCAGACACAAATAGTATACAAGTTGTTTGGTGGTTGGGTTTTTTTGTTTTGTTTTTTCCCCCTACTGGAGAAGAAATAGAAAGTTGGCTCACTGTTCCTCTGAAGGATATGTTCAAAAGCAGAGGATGAGTCAGCCAGAACCAAGATTAAAATTTGGCCGCTTTGTAGTGTCTTGTACTACATTTGTATCAGACAATGTAATTCTACTTCGTATTGGCATGTGTCTTTCTGTGATCTTTGTGCTGCTTGCTGGTAATGAAACTACAAAAAAACTGATGAAATGACACACTTTTTATTAGAGAAGTTTTGATGAAGTTGTGTTTCATCTTATGATTCCTGAGATGTTAATGTTGAATTATGGAAGGTGTTTTTCCAGCAGCTGTAAAATACTGGAAGAGTAAGAATATTGTTAAAAGGAACTGTGGCCTGTTTCGTCTTGCTTGTGCTGTTCTTTAGCTGGTCTGAGTCACGGATCCATGAAAGTTCATTCTTTTGTTATTTCCATTCTTTGTTGTTCTTCTTCCTCTCCTGGCTCTGTGGGATGTAGTGGTATCTTTTCCTTCTGAGCCAGTGTGAAGAGCAAGGATTTTTGGCAAATCAGAAAGTAATGCAGCAAGTCTGATTTGAAGTAAAAGGATGATTAATATAAGAGAAAAGGTCTAGTTTTGTTTCAATCAAAACTTAGTGCATCTTGAATAAATAAAGTAAATTTAATTTCTTTGTTCCATAATGAAATTTGCGTAGTTTGATTTTACACTCATTCTGTGTTTTAAGGTTATTTCTGCAGGCACAGGCTTGAAACAATTTTTAAAATTAAAACCTAAGACTTGTAGCACAATTTTCTAATGCAGTCAGTATTTATATGTAGCTTACAGAAGATGAGGTTCTTATTCTGCAAATGTGTATTAAAATTCATGATTTTTCTCCAATATATTTTCTGAAAGGCTGTAACTTCATTGCTGCTTGCAGTGTTCATCTTGCAGAGTTTGATAAATGACTAAAACGTGTGAAACCTAATAAAAGACATCATTATTATTTGACTCTCCCTGCCTTTCATATCTACTGTTAGGGAGGAGGGAGATACACCTTTATGGTGTCAGTCTAATCGCTCCTGAATAATAACAGCTCAATCCTGTATTATGCCCTTATGATGTATAATCTGTCCCTGACTAAATTATCTGACTGTTTTTTATGATGACTCTTCAAGGATCTGCATCATACTTGAGCAAAGGGAGACTTAAGAATATTTTTAAGGTTATGAGTAGGTAAAAGTGTGAAGTTTTCTTAATTATAAGGTTGCAAACTTATGTCTTGCTGAATGACGATAACTTGCTTGAACAGACAGTGAGCAAGTTTTGAGATTTCCATTGCTGGCTCAGCCTTTTGAAACTGTGTCTTTTGTTGCTTTCTAGGACTGAATTACGGAGAAAAGAAAAAAGTACAGCTTATCGTGACCTACATCCATCTATAGTTTCAATACAAAATGTTCCAAAAAACAGTACACAAAAAGACAGACTTGTTGATCAAGCAGCACTCCAGAAAATTTCTGCACTCGAAGATGAGCTAACCTTTCTTCGCGCTCAGATTGCTGCCATTGTTTCAGCGCAAACATTGGGAAGCATTCCATCACGTAAGCCCTTCTGGTTTGAAGCAAACCAGTTTTCCTTTTTTGGCTTTAGAGTTCCTTTTCACAGCTTGCTGTGTCTGATATTGATAGAGAACATCTCTAATTTCTCTAACTGAAGTTACACCAACAAAATTTACAGAATATAGTATTTTGTTTCTCTTTTCAGTATTTGGCACCGCTTCCCCCACTTCTTTTTTTGTGGCCTGTTTGCCAATTTTGAATGCAGTTGATCCTAACTGATCTTTGTACTCATTTCCATGTTTGTGAAGGAGATCAGTAGCAACACTCTCCATGGGCTACCAATTACTGCTTAAAAAAGTTACAGACTATTAATTATCCTTTTGGTTTTTGTACTGTTTCTGACAAGTTATCAAAATAATGGATTAAAAAATTATTCTAAGGAAGTCAGCTTTGGGCTTTAACAAAAACAAATGCTGCAATAGATGTGTCTAACAGCCACTAGAGTATTAAAGATTGAAGTTCATACTGGAGACCAAGTATCTTGTGGCTTTTTTTTTTATGCCCCCTCCCCCCCAAAAAAAACCCAAACCCAAAACATTTGAGGTCTTGATCGTCTTACTTGCACTGTGATTGTTGAAACATTTGAACTGGTGTGAGGGAGTTAAATTTGTGTGCATTGTGCCAAGTGAACTTAAACAGTTCAGGCACCTCTGTGCTTCATTTAGGTGTTCTGTTGGCACTTCTTTTGTCTCTTCTCCCTTGCATTTAGTATTGTCTATTTTTACATGTTTTGTGCTTATCTTTTGCTTTTGCTTCGCATGGGATATTCTAACATTCAGACCATTGAGAGTGAACTGTATGTAATAGCAGGCTGCTTTGCTGATTTATCTAGTGCTTAGCTTAAAGACACAAATGGAGAAAATCAGGGCAGCACAAGACACATCAGATCCATTATTTCATGTGTTCTGAATCTGTGGCTTTGAAATAAAAAAATGTTCTTTGTTTTAAATATAATACTTGTGTGGTATAATGTGTTAGGTGTGTAAGAAAGTGCTGTAAGAGGGCTGTCTTATCTTGAATTAAAACTGAGTCATCCTAAACATTGCTAAATATTGTTGATTGAGAAGGTATACTGACTAAAAATAAAATGACTATTTTTCTTTTATAATTGCATCCAGAAGCCTTTAAAACATTCAGCACTCCAGACGGGTTTTACCCAGTGCCAGCCATGACTTCTACGCCATTGTCCGTGTCTCACAATCACTTGGTAATTCCCTCGCCTCCTCCGCTTCCTTCTGGTGTACCATCTGGTGTTGATGCTAGTAATTCGGCAATTGAACTTATAAAACAACGTCGTGCTGCAAGAAGCAGTGATTCAACTACAGCTGATTGTGCTGATCACCAGAGGACGAAGAATGTTCCTAGTATGATGGATGTTTTGAAAGACCTAAACAAAGTTCAGTTGCGAGCTGTTGAGAGGTAGGTAGAATTGAATGTGTGTCTGAGTAATCCAAGGCTATGTAAGCATCACAGCACTTAAGTAGCGCCAGAGAACATCAATGTGAAACATCATTTAATGAGCAGCTACTGCTGCAGCTTCTAAGTTCACAGTTTGGAATGTAAGATAACTTGTGACATAGCTTTTAGATGCATTTAAAACATGCAGAATATCACAGCATTTAAAACTAGTCTCCTGCTTTAGTATACAAATCTCAGGTTGGGGTGGGGAGGTGGCCGTGTTGCTATCTGGAGATCACTTACAAAGATGCCTACACAGTCACAGGAAACTGATCTGAACAAATAAACTTTTTGGATATGCTGTGAAAGAACAGATCCTTGGGGAAACATTGGAAAACTACTGTTAATATACCCAAAGCATTCTGGTCCTAGTTTTGAGGTGTTAAAGAAAATGTGCTATATCTTTTATTAAAATGTTTCATAAATCTGTATTTAGTGCAGTTGGATTATAAATATTTTTAATGGTGTACTGTTTTGATGGTAAGCACAGTTGACGTGTTACAAAAATGCATTACTAAAGACTGCAATATCTCTTTGGGTCAGTGTTGCTCTGCTAGATGTAATAGAGGTTGTCAGATGTCTTTCCTGAACTTCCTGAGTTGAAAAAGTATGTAAGAACAACTGCGTCTGTAACGAGTATTTGGAGCTCTTAATGTAGGAAGAATGTCACTTACCAAAACTTACTGCATTCTTACTTCAGCATTTTCTTAGCTGTGAGCTTTATTCCTGAAAATAACTAGCACAAGTCTTGGGCAAATTATCTATATGCAACTCTAAAGCATATCTTTACCCTTTTGATGATGTTTTCACAGCAAATGTAAAGTGCACGTAGGTAAAGCTGTATGTTTCCTTGTATATGTTTTCTTCCATATAATTCCGTGTACAGTGAATTAAGAAAGTGCAATATTCAGGTCAACAGTTTTCAGAACCATCATGTTGAGCAGGGACGCAATTAGTAGGAAGTGGCAGGTGTGCATCCAAAATGCTTTCTGGATTTAGGAATCTACATGTATTCTGAAGGTAGAACTTAATTGAATAATGAATTTATATTGTTGGAAGGAGTAATGATGATGAAAATTGCTGTAATCTTTCGGGCAGCAGGGAAGATCTCTGCTCTTAGAAGCTGAGAGCATGAAGATCCCAGTTTCTACTACCTGAGCACCAGCTTAAGCATTGGGCAAGTGCTCTAACAGCTTGCTTTTATACAAAGGATGAATTCAGTCCTTTCAGGTTTCACGTTAAATGTTGTCTACTATAACTGCCAGACTTTGACCTCAGTGCTGTCAGTGCATTAATAGGTACAATTAATTGGCCTGGAGATAGCCTTTACTAGCTTATCTGTGTGACTTATCTATAGATTTATTTTTTTCAAATATCTCAATGGCTAGGAAGCCTTTCTTACGATTTATTTTCTTGGGTTAGTCACTAATTTTCACATTTATGTTAGGTTTTGGGGTGCAGGTGCTGTTTTGATCTTACATCTCTTTGCTGTCTTTTGATTTTGAACTTGATGAGAACAGTTTTTCTAAATGAAAATACAAACTCTACTTTTTAATTTTTGCTTATAAAATTTTCATATTTGGAAGCTCAGGTGCTCACTTGGAGGGAAAAACTTGTCTTCGAAGCCTTTGTGCTAAATCTGATGATAATTTTTTTTTTATAATGAAACTTGAGTTAGTGCGGTTTATAAATGGGGTTTTATGGTCACCTGGCTGCTTATTTGACTTAAAGTGATGGTTTTCTTTAAATATAATTGCTGTGAAGAATTTTGTTCCTTCTCATGAGACCATAGAAAGGCATACTGTTCCGAACTTAAAATTAATGAAGTTTAAATCAAATCATGTTCACAATGGTTACAAAATATGTTAGTGGGAGATTCCCACTAACATATGCTAATATAATGTTAATATATGTGAGACCTACTATGAAAACTGCACATTTTTGGTTTTTTTTCCCCTCATTCTTTATTTGCATTACTTTAATACTTTGTGTTGATTTACTGCTGTTTTTCTTTATGGAACAGCATCAAGTTGTATTTTCAAGCTAAGAATCTGGCTGACAAGTTCTTGGGTGTACTTGTATTAGTCCTATTTGGTGATTTTGCTATAAAATAACATTAGCAGCATTCCTTGTGTAATCAAGGATTTATAGGATAGGGGATACACAGAAGTTGTGTCTCTGGATTTTGGATCACTCAGCAAAGGATTAAGGGCAGGAGATGATAATTTTATTTTTTTTGTAGGTCACCTGGAGGTACTCCTCTTTCTAGACCCAAAAAGAGGCAAAGTTCAGATTGGGATCCAGTTGCTGTACTAACTCATGCACTAAAGCAGAAATTTGCACATAAAAATGATGATGAAGATGATTCCCTGGACAAAGAAAATCGATCTTTTGATAACTCCCCGTTTTCTAGTCCAGAGATCCCATTGGTATGTTTTTATATAAGAATCTGTTTTTATATTCTTGAAGTGACTGTTTTCATGGATACTTGCAGAGTTTTTATGAGTCTACAACTTTTCTGCAATGTTTATAAGCCATCAGCCCAGGTAGTTTCTTTTTTCAAGTATTAATCAAGGCAGAGAATATTAAAGATTAGTTATTTTGGGTGGATTTAGACTGGTAAATACACTTTAAGATGCACCAAGAGGAAAAACTTAGAAGACTGACCTTAAAAATTCAGTACACAGTTGATTGAAATATGGACATTTGCTTGACGGTAACTGGCAGGTATCCACGCATAGAAACTTGTGTGTCTAGTTAGTAATACTGACTACTTACTGACTAACTAATTTTACCGATAAAGATGCTAGGAAGGTAAAGAGAGGTCTAACATGTCCTGTGTGTTCAGAAATTAGAATAAAAGCATTTGCCGTAATATTTTTCTTTGAGGTAGCATTATTTCCACGTAGTTTGCCTCTTTATCCAGAATGAGATGTGATTCTGAACACTGTTGCAAAGCCCATGAAAAGTACAGGTTTTGCTATGAACAGAAAGCCCAGTAGATAGAGCCATCAGACCAAGGTGATTCTGAGTGCTGGTTTCTGTAGAGCAGCCTGTGCAAGCTACTTCAGCTTACACAGTCCAGCACTACTGTTGGTTATTTGTTAGACTTCCACAAACCTCAGAACTGCTTAGATGAGATGGATAGAAATAGGTGGCAGTAATTTAAACTGTGTGTCTCTGTTTAGCAGTTCTATCTTCAGATAAGAGTGAGATAAAGATTTGGCATTAGTTAGCCTAATGGAGAAAAATAATAATGCAAAACATATGGAAATGCAGACGTTCTTTGAAGGCTGCTACTTATATGCATGGCTAGCTGCTTGGGTGAAAATTTGAGGAAAGTTAAGGTGCGTTTCTATCTCCAGCTATTTTTTTTTTTTTTTAATTTCAGCTGCCACAAGTATTTTGCAAGTGAAATGTAGCGTATATTTTACAGGCTGTAGTGAGTCAACAGCTCTGGTGCAGTCTTAATAAATTTGCCTGTGGGCTTTTTTTTCCCCCCCAAAGGAAAAATTAGAAACTTGTTAAAAATGGCCAGGCTTGTATTTTGGATGCTGCAGGCCATTGCATTGCATAGCGGATGTACCTGATTTTAGACACAAAGATCAAAGTGAGATCCTGGAACAAAAGCTATTCCATAAACAAGCTAACAGCTGAATTATAAAGTCCTGGAAGAGAGACTGCTTAAGGCTAGCATGTTGAGGAGTAGATACAGAAAGATGGGCTTTTTCTGGTTAAAGCAGAATAATCTTGTGAGCTTGTAATCAAGCCTTTAATTGTTTACCTTTGAGTGTTTTGAATAATAAATGTACTAAAAGCACAGGCTTACCATTTTTTTTCTTCCTATGTTAAGAGAAGTGCAACAATTCCTCCAAACTGTCTTTATGGTAAGCATCTTCTCATTCAGTCGTCTTGGGTATAATTTTGTTTAATTCTATCCCTGCTCCCCAGGTTGGACGTTGCAGTCTGAAGCCAAATGCAAAATCTAGCCTTATAAGAACTGATGAAGCTAAACGGGTATCAACGTGGAAAGTGAGAGCTCATGTTTAACTGATGGAGACTTCTGAGGGAACTTCTTAATGTGTATAAGTGGCGGGTCCACTTTGAAACTGCTGTAAGGTGCTGTGATGTTTTCTAGAACGTGTCTCCTATGCAGTTGGAGTTTGGGTTGTAGTGTTGGTAAAATTGCCTCTGCCTTCTTCGTTTTCCAGGAGCCAAACTTGTGAATGTGATGTACACAACCAAAAAAAGATTGTTTTTATTGCTATGGAGCAGTGTGGTTGAAACCTGGGAAATGCAAGAAATAAGGGTGTGTGGAAGAAAAATAATTATTGGTGTGGCAGCTGAGGTGTGCACTCTGTTTGCATTTCAGTGTAAATAATGAGGAAGTGAAAACTTTTTGTTAGTGTGTTATATATAACTGACTATATAATTAATGGTAGCTAATACTGTTTCATTAGAATGGTATAGTTGCCTCAGTTTTCTTTGCAGTTTGCTGGTGCAACTCTGTATTCCATGTGCAAACAGTATTCTAACTTATTTTGGGTCAGTAGATAAACTTTTATGTTTATGAAAATTTGTCGTGCTGTAAGTAAACTGCAGATTGTCTGTTAAATGCCTATAATATGGGGGAGCTGTGTTCTGACATAGAAATGACCTTGTAGAGAGATCTGCTAGCACATAGTCCAAATTCCATATCTAAATAAACATTAACTCCCTCCTTGACTTCTCCATATGAAGTCTGTTTTGTTCACAAGAGTTTATGAAATAAAATTTTCACACAATCATAGATGTGTGTGGTCGTGGCATTTTGTGTTGCAGACTAACTTGTGTATCTTAAGAGCTGACCATATTAGACAACTTCTTAAATAAATTGTATTATCTAAAATGAATTAAAATAGAGCTTACATTTTTCCTGCCAGAGTACTTGATGAAGGAGTCCCTTATTTACAAATTTATTACGATCCACTGCTTACAATAGCTGCCTTCACTTATTCTTCTGTCGCATCATCCTGATGTATAAAACCAAAATCCTATCAAGTAGACTGTGGACTGCGTCCCTTGTTTATCCTGTGTGTCTTCTATTTCCCTGCCCGCTTACACAGAATAGACTGGCAGCTGGATTCCCTCTTACTGCTGAGTCTTACTTGCACAGTTGTAAGAAATTACTGGGCAAATCCCATACTTCTGTTTTAATTTTAAAAGTTCTTTTTTGAATAAACTGGGGCTTAAGTGTCTTGCTAACTTATGCTTCTAAAATCATGTCTTCTAGATGGTTTTTTTTTTTAATTTAGTAGTTATTGAACTTTATCCCATTCTCCCATTCCTCTCTCGGTCCATAACAGTTTGACATTCCCTTTCTTTCCACTTTCAAAATAGACATTTGCCGCATTCTCTACTTAAGCTTGACAGCTGCTATGAAATCCATAAAGAATAGCCAAGCTTGGCCCTCTACTTGGCAATCTTACCCTTTGCTATCAAAGCTCTCCATTGTCTTTTGCCACCTGTCCCGGTCGGTCTCTGATACACTAGGGCAGCAGGCAGCAACAGTGAAGGAAGTCCATGCAGCACCCGCAGAAGAGGATATGTAGGCAGGTGAGTCCTGGTGAGTGTAAAGCCTATGGATCAGCTCCTTTTGCTCAGTATCTGCAGTGTGATGAGGTGGAGCATGTTATCTCCTGTGTTATGTCAGCATTCGTAAATCCAGGCGATGTTAGTGCTTGTGGCCATTCTGGTGTGACTGAAAATGTGAAGGTGGAATTCTTGTGAGAGACTGAATTAATCTGCAAAGCCCTGAATACAGTAGTCTCCCTCTCATATTTCAGTTGCTTTTTGTGACCAGCAGTTTCTTCTCTTTGGGAAGAACTATTGTTTTGGACTCCTTTTGTATGTTCTTCTGTTCTCTCTGGAGTTCATCATTTAACTACAAGTTTGGCCTGCCAAGAGCATTTTGCAGTGGGAATTTTTAATTTGAAAGTGCCTTTTCATTTTGGAAGGGAATTATCTCAGAAATTTCTTATTACCTCTTAAACTAAGGATCTGGTGTCAGATTTCAGAAGCATCTGCAAATTTTAGTGAGCTGTGTGATCCTTCAGGTTGTTGGGCACCATCTCTGATTTTTGTGTCAAAGTCTGATGTGAATTGTGTATAGTAATATAGTTTGTATAGCTGATCTTGTTGTCCCAAATCTGGGTTCTTTACCCAGTGTGCAAGCCAGTAACACAGAGCAGAGGTATTTCCAAGTTTATTCTGTTAACACACAGAAATGGGGTGCTTGTCCCAAGATGACAGCACACCTCAGTTTCAAAAATTTCCATTTTTATACCCTGATTATTACATCTTCAAACAATTAATACCTCTTCATTGTTATTCTGTTGAATAGTTGGTTGAGATTTCTTTGCTTCCCATGTAAATTAGTGCACAGACTCTGTCTTCTGTTGTTCTCTTTTGAGCAGGTGGTATCATTTGGGTAGGTGGTCAATGAGTCAGTGGTCGCGATCTCCCCCTGCCAGAATTACCTTTTACCTACCTCTCCTCTAATCTTGGCAGTTCCAGATGGTTTTCTCTGTTTGCTGACCAGGCCTACAGTTCATCACTCTTTTGACAGGAATATCCTACTTATCAACAAAGCTACACTGTCTAGTAGTTAGTTCCTTAATCTAATCTTAGATAAATCATGTCTTGTTACTATTTCCCTTTTTTAATATTAGGTAAATAATTAAATAGGGTTGGGGCTGTACCGAGGTCTTTTAGCAGCCTTGGTTGCTTCAATTGCATTTCACTTTTTTTTTTTTTAAATATCAATTTTACTACAACAATCTGCTTCCTTAGGGGGAAAAAAAAAAGTCATGGGCCATGTGATTTTTTTTTTTAACTATGTACTGCCTACACATTATGAGAACAGATGCTTTGTTTTATGCAGTTCCAGATGTAAATTAGGTTAGGCATTGAGCCCTGATACACCTTGAAGTCCATGGGAGGCATGTAGTAACATCTGAAAGTTTCCAATATTAAGAAGTTGTAAAACTTAAACAGGGATGTGTAGTAATGCAGAGGTTAGTACCCACTGCAGAGGAGATCTTTCTCCCTTTCAGAACTAATGGAAACTTAGATTTGTCATCCTATTTTTCTTTTGACTAAAGCATCTATATCAACAACTTGGAAGCAACTTGAGGTTCTCTAATGTTATCCATGCCTACCTAGAATCCATGCCCTGTTTGCCTACAAATAACCTTGTTTACATGAGGTTCCTGACTGAATCGCTCAGCGGCAATACAACTTGTAGAAATGTGGTAGTGATATGGGGGAGGATGAAAAGACTCAGGAAAATCAGGGCTCTAGTGGTCTGCTGGAACAATCTTGTAAAATGATATGCCTTCTTGTCACTGAAGAAGTCTGGAAAATTTATTCTACCATTTCTGATTAAGTTTTGGGTAGGATTTATTCCTCTGGAGTTGCCGGGGAGGTCTCTGGAATGAAAGCTGAGTGGTGTGGTGGTTTTTTTTTTTTTTTCAGTTGGTAAAATTGGAAACAAGAATAAATGTTTCAAAGATTTTGAGTAAATAAGGCTATGAGGGAAACTATAATGTGGTTGTTTAAAAGCACTCTTAATGTTTTTTCCCTAGGAGATCCTAAGAGATTTGAGTTCTTGATCAGTGAGCTTCCCATTACAAGGAGACTAATAAATACAATTACATGAACTGTTGGAGTATTACTGTTTGCTGACAAACTCCCATGAAGCTGTCCAGATACTCGCCACTTGTGAGGGACAATTTATATATAATCTGTCATCTCTCTGTCTGTATAGGTACAGAGGTTTTGGGGAAAGGCACAGCAGAGAATAGGCAACAGTATTCGCTGCCCTCAATCTACTCCTCTTTTCACAAACTGAAAGTGAAAATTTGACGCTTATACTAGCCTTAGTCAATAATATGATTTGATTTAATAACTTTCAGTTGTTTTAAGAAACAAGTCCGTATTATTACAATTCAAAGTGAGAAAATGCAGCCTTTTTTCTGAATAGCATTGTCCTCAATGTTAGTATGGATATTTTCTTTTCTCTTGGGCATGTATATTCATCATACTTAACACATTTGGCACTGAGAATGTACTGCTGTGTAAGAGATCCATCTTATGTGTAGTTTCACTGGCATTTGTGAAGAATAACTTGATAATTCTTTTATTTGTTTAGACATTAAGATTATGTAATCTCATTTCTTTTATAAATATAAACAATTTAATGTTATTCTTATGTTATTCTTATTACATGTGAGCCGCAGTTCCTTTGGGAATTTAATGCGGCTTTGAAGATTTGCTGATTCTCTTGAAGTTTTAATGACAAACCTCTAGAATTTGAAATCTGATGGTGACCAAAACTGGAAAACCAAGCAGATTTTTACATTTATTATTTATTTATTTATTTTATCCTACTTTATGTTCTTTATTTTTCAGTGCTAGTGCCTGCCATCTCATAAACGTCTCACGTGTCAGCTCACAGGCCATTCTTTGCCCTTTTATCTTGTTTGGGAGAATCACTGCCAGATACAGAAAATGATTCTTGAAACTTTCTTGAAGTGTAAGTCTAGACATTAATTACCAAATTCTTTCAAAGTACCTGTAAGTAAACTTTCATAACTGATTTTGTAGAGTCTAAATGGTAGCTAAAAGATTTACAAGGCAGTTAATAACTATCAGGACACTAAATCCTGCTAAAATACTCGCTTTTGTGATTTTGTTCGAGGTTTTAAAATAGTGAACTGATTTCTGTCTCTGGAAGTGTTTTGCAGGGACGTATCAACTTTTCTCAGTTTCATTTTGCAGCTTATACCTTTGTTAATTTTTCCTTGCAAAACTGTTTTGAAAATCTTTGTGGATAAAATCTACACAAGGTGGATATATGCTTTTTATTTGGTTATATCTTTGCAGTAGTTATGTAATTTAGTATAACTTAATAGTGAAGCTATTGCAGTGTTTCTTCAATAAATGTACGAATTTTTTTTCCTTTCTTGAGTTACTGCTTGTATGCAGCGTCATATATTTTGTACAATATATATATTGCCGTTCTGTTCCACTCAGTTATTTCACCAGCCTCTCTTGTCAAAATATTTCTTCCTCTGTTGGCATAGTCAGACTCTCTTGGTCACTATCTCCTTCAAGATTTTCTCTTTTCAAGGTGTAAGGATTATTAAAAGAGAATATTAATTCTTAGACGATAAAAGAAATAGGTTAAAAAGAAGAAGAGAGGAGCTACTACAAGAAAGCACAACTGAACCATCTGGTTTGTCAGCAAGTGTACTGGCCTTGATTAACAAATGTAGTTCTGTCTCTGAGAAACTGGAAGTAGGTAAATTCCAGTGGTAGATATGGGAGCTTCCCTCTGAGAAACTCAGTGTATTTTGAATTGTCCAATTTCCTTTCAAAGATTTGGATGGGAAGTGTGTATCTTAACTAGAAGGAATAGGATACCTGTTGTAAATCACAAATGTATAAAGAGGGAAATTTTTCATTATTTTTTAAAATACTTTGTTGAATATGAAGCTGAAGTTACTATAAACAGTATAGCAAAAAAGGACAGGAATTGCATAGTAAGTATAGAAGAGATTTTGTAAGAAAAGGAGGAATCTTATAAAGTCATGAAAAATAATGCATATGTTGTGAGAAAGAAGAACTTGAGTTATGTAAAAAAACAAACCAAAACCAACCCCCCCCCCCAAGTCATGAATTAATGCTTTGTATCTGTAGAAATAATTCTGCTTCTCTTTCTTGCAGTTTGACTGACAAATGTGAAAGGCACAAGCTTTTTACTTTCTTGTTTGTAAATGTTTCAGTGATTTATAACGATGCGCATCATGCTCCGTAGCTACACTTTGGACCGTTTTGTTTAGGGTCCCACTGTCTAACTGCTGTGATAGTTTTAACAATATCTAAAATGACATTGTGGGTAAAGGCTGTCCTTCCACTTGGGAAATACATTGTCCAGGCCTGTCAGTCTGAGCTTGGTGCCAGGGAAGGTTATGGAGCAGATCACATTGAGTGCCGTCACATGGCACGTTCAGGACATCCAGGTGATCAGGCCCAGTCAGCATGGGTTTATGAAAGGCAGGTCCTGCTTGACCAACCTGATCTCCTTCTATGACAAGGTGACCCATTTAGTGGATGAGGGAAAGGCTGTGGATGTTGTTTACCTGGACTTTAGTAAAGCCTTTGACACCATTTCCCACAGCATTCTCCTGGAGAAACTGGCTGCCCGTGGCTCAGATGTGTGTACGCTTTGCTGGGTGAAAAACTGGCTGGAAGGCCAGGCCCAAAGAGTTGTAGTGAATGGAGTGCAATCCACTTGGCAGCCAGTCACAAGTGGTGTTCCCCAGGGCTCAGTATCGGGGCCGGTTCTTTTTAATATCTTTATCAAGGATCTGGATGTGGGGATTAAGCGCGCCCTGAAAGGAGGTTGCAGTGAGGTGGGGGTTGGTCTCTTCTCCCAAGTAACAGGCAATAGGACAAGAGGAAATGGCCTCAAGTTGTGCCAGGGGAGGTTTAGATTAAATATTGCAAGAAATTTCTTCACCAAAACTGTTGTCAAGCATTGGAACAGGCTGTCCAGGGAAGTGGTTGAGTCACCATCCCCGGAAGTATTTAAAAGACACGTAGATGTGGTGCTGAGGGACATGGTTTAGTGGTGAACTTGGCAGGGTTAACGGTTGGACTTGGTGATCTTCAAGGTCTCTTCCAACCAAAACAATTCAATGATTCTATGATTTCAGTATTATTTGCCCACATTACTTACAAATTCTTTTGCTTCAGAAATATTTTATGTCATTAACACCAATCACCAACAGAAATATTTCCTATTTATCATCAGTTTTCAATGTACTTTTTGTATCCATATCTATTCAGCAAAGAAATGTTTTGCCTGGCCACCTGTGGGCATGTGTTAATAAAATAGCTTTCTATATGATAAATGACATTAACCCAAATGTCTGTGTTATTTAATTTATATTAGGATTTCTCAAAATTGTTACATATAAATGATCTTGGCCTGTGTATAACAGAACTAGAAAGAAATGGCTGAAAATCACTTAATTGGGAATATAAATCCTAATTCATTCAGATGTATATGGAGGCACTTACAGTAAGTGTTTGAACTTGCCATCCTAGCAAAAAAATTAAGATTCTAAAATGTTCTGTGTTGCTAAAGAGATCTTTTTCTTTACATTCAAACATAATGTTTTGTACTTGGGAATCGGAATAGTAGTTTCATTCACAGTATCACAACTTTACTCTGTTTTATCTAGCTGTTATTTAGCTAATTAGCTGAGAGATTTTTGATTGTGCTAGACATTAGTTTCCATGGTATTCTTTGTTTAGAGAATTAGTTCTAATAAGCAATTATAATAATGAAAAGGTCCTTCTTTTGAGATTCATTATTTTCCCCAATAATCCTGTCAGCAAAATCTCTCCTGCAATGGGAATTTGATTTTTTTTTTTTTCCATGTTGAAAGAAAAGCAATGTGGTACTTTTGTTCCAGCTGTATTTCGAGTCCTCTTTACATTTTAATTTTGGCTTACGTTTTTATTCAGGCTATCTGCCTGGAGGGCTGAAGGAGACTTTAAAAGCAGATCATTTATGTATGTGAGGAGGAGTGTTTAAACTCTCGTTTTGATTGTTACTGGGATGGAAGTATTCATCCCTTTTGTTTAAGCCTAGGCATTTAATTCCAGTGGGTCAGAGAACCAAAAGCAGGAGCATAAATTCCCTGTTTAGGAAACAGTGAGGCAGCAGCACAGCATGCAGGGGTGGAGGTGGCACTGGTTGCCGTAAACCCCTAAGCAGCAAAAAATGTCTTAGAATAAAATATATTTGAAAATTTTGAAAATAATTGATGTAAAAGGTTGATACATTCTGCAGATGAACTGCCTGTATTTAACCACCAGAGAGCAGTCTTACATCAGATCTATGTTGCAACCCTTAAATTGAAAAGTAATTTTGCTTTGTGTAGCAGCAAAATTTTAATCCCTTATATTTTTTATCTTTTTAGTGATACTCACTAAACTGTAGAGGTACATGCTTCTGAGTTACTGGTGTTATATATATTTATGTGTATTTGACTTAGTAAAAAGTAAACATCCAGCTAATTTATTTTCTTATCTGCAAAATAAATCTGCTACTTAATTTCCTAAACATTCAACATCTAGGAAAACAGACAGAAGATTTTATGTGGTGAGTTGGAGAAGAGCTTCATCTGGCAGTAAGCTTTTCCTGAAGAAATATCCTCTCATATCACATGTAAAATGACTATTGCAGAAAATTTCTGGGTTTGGTGCAGTACCTGCATAATGAGCATTGCCATGGAATCGCAGGGATTTGTGTAAATAATTTTTAGGTTATACAAGTGAAAATTTGCTGCTACTTACTGTTGAAAAGTCAAAGTGACCATCTGCTACAAAAATCCACGTTTTTCTTTCAGATGAAAGATTATACTCTGCTCCTGTAAGCACACAGAATTTTTGCTCTTCATGTGTAAACAATGACTTGAACGTGTTTAGGTGCATTCATAAAGCTGAGTAAGTTATGCTTGCAGGGCTGGGCAAGGTTCAGCCTTCAGTAACGCTTCTGCATAGCTGTCGACTTCAGAAGAGTTGCCGGAGTGGAACTACAGGCAGTGTTTAGCTACATATTTTAAATAAGGAATCTTACCCATTGCATCACCTTGTGCTGTGGAGAACTTGTACATTTAAGATCTCTGTTCTTGCCATCTGTGCTTCCTCTTTAGTAGTCTGCATTATACTTAATGGGGAAAGTTAAACTGGATTGATTGTTCCCGCTTCTCTGTTGTACTTTTTAGTTCTTACGCTGTAACACAGCAGCTGTATTTGCTGGGAGGCAGTTGCCACCGAGCAGCAGCTGCTGGTATAAAGGAGTAGTAGGAAGAAATTCAAAGTAAGCTTAGTTTTAGTTTCTTCATGTGTTACTGTTGCTTTATGGTTGTTTGATGCACTGGCACCTTATAGTTTACAGTCTGTGAGTATTTGTCTTGTTTTTTGATGGTGAGAGCTGTGGGAATCTATGTTAAAAGTTCTGAAATAGCGGTATTTCATCAGTGAGGCTGGTTGTGTGTTCTTCTGCTGAAGTAAGGAGTTTTTTGTCCTTTAGAATACTGCTTTTTTGTATGTGTATTCTGTTGTTTCTTACTAAATTTTGTCTGGCTGGTATTTTAGTCATCTTTTTCCATTACACTTTTTCTAGTAGGTGTATTGCCTGACTTATATATGATGTTTGACTGTCATCTACTGGGGCGGACTTGATAAGCTGGGCTGTTTTTGTTATACTTTTTCCTTGTTTGTGAGGAAGTGTTTCTGAATAAAGGTCAAGCTCAATGTTCTTGTTTTTAATTTTGTTAAGTTAGGAGCTGTCTTACATGCATATACAGTGGGAAAGTAATCTGAAAGTCAGTATTTTGTGATAGTAAAAACAGCTGGTTTGAAGTTGTACTTTGGTTTCACTCAGGTGAAATGTGGGCTTTATCAACAACCCCTGTTCCTTATCTGCCCATTTGACGATTCAAATGTTTTTCATCTGGTTGTGTTTGCTTCTTATGTCTTCTGTTCCTCTCATATGCTCTGTCTGCATGTTATATGGATTATATTAAGGTTCTACTTGTTATGTTTCTGCAGGGTCTTTTTTTTTTTCAAAACTTTCAGTAAATCTTCAGTCCCTTTATTATTTCTCAGTAGTGGCGTAGCCTTTTCTTTAAGGTTTGAACAGTGTACTTTGTATTTAGTATGTTAGAACAATGAGGCTGCTAGTGAGACTGTTCTCTACCAAATAATCTACCTTATAACCTAGTTCGTCACTGATATCACGGTTTTCGATGTTGAGTTAGAATTTTGAAGTCACAAATAAAAGAAAGAAATATTAACATATGGTAAGCTAAATAAACAGAATTCAGGAGAATCTGCTTTGTAAGCTCTTTGTGCTGTTGCTAGGAGAAGAGCATGTTAACAGTTTTCTAAGCTAGTAGTTGCCTGGGGAACTCACAGAAACTTGTGCTATTTCTACACATCCATACAAACTCACAGACAATCTTTTTCTTCCCTGTGCTCTCCTTTCCCCCTTTGTCTAGCGTAATAAAAGCCTTGGATGAAGAAGGTTGCATCTTGATGATAGGACTAAGTTCTTTCTTATTCTCCAGCATACAGGTCTCCCTTATGGTAAAGACTCAGTAGCTTTGAAGAAAATGGTATGTGGCCAGATCTTGAGTGAGCGCAGTAGTCATGAATAGTTAACCTGATACAAGTTGAGGATCATGAACATCACACCTGGTAATGGTCATTGGCACTTTCATTTGGAAGTCATTGCCATTCTGTTGCTTAAACAAGAATCAAAGTCTCATGAATTGGATTGATTTTAGGAAAAGTGGAAAGTATTTACTTCAAAAAATGCAGGATCACCAATTGATACTGAAGTAATTCTCTAATGGAGGAATAAATTAAACTCTGCTTGCTAGAAAAAAGCTTTAAACTGAGGATGGTCAAGCAATTTGAATCTGCAAATTTTAAAGAAGTTGGCTGAAGGACATATCTGGCCTTTAATGTTCACGTTGAATAAACTTCGAAGTAATACAGAAATTCAGAAAATTATTGTGACATCTAAGTTTTCTTTTTAAGAAAAGTGGGGTAAACCAGGTGACTATCGGTCAATTAGCATGTATCAGTTCTAGGCAAAAAATCTGTATGATGGGATCCTATTGCAGATTTTGAAATACTTAGATAACAGGAGTGATCTCATGTGACTTTATTGGAAAGCAGAACTTTCAAATCATCTTTGACAAAAATAGCTGTAATAGAATAGTGTAAATTAAAATACAGCATTCATATTATCCAAAAAGTATATGTTAAATGGATGTAGAACTGATTAACTGGCAGGTAATAGTAATCACTGAAAGGACATATTTCTACTAAGGTTATAGGGAATGGTTCTAGGTTAATGCAGTTTCGTATTTTTAGTAATGAATTAAGTGATAAAATTTATGTATCATTAAAAACAGAAATTACATTGTGAGAAATAATGAAGATGGGAATGATGGCACAAAGCCATAATGATAATGCCATAGTATGTTAGGTCTTCAGAAAGAGTATATTCTAGTACAGTCCATTGGAAAACTATAAAGGAGTTTTGTTCAAATTTATAGGTTTTGCTGCTGTATTCTTTTAGAAACAGGAAATCTGTTTTCAGTGACCTGATTTGTCTGCCAATGCATGAAAAGGAAAAAAAAAAAAGAGGTACTAAAAGCCTATTTCTCTGACAGAGAGAAACATAATACTAACCAGTAGCAAGAAGTGAAAACTGAAATAATTTAAATGAGAGTGTGTTTCAATGGTGAGCATGACATCCACAGCGGGAAGTGGTGACTGACAGATGACTTCTCTGTAGTAGAACCCAAAGCCAGTTCTACAGTGAACCAACTATGGAGTGAAACAAACGAGCAAACCCCTCCTATGGCTTCTGATATCTAGGTGATCAAGGCTTATTAGATGTAAAAGCTCAGGTCTCAGATCTATGAATCAGTTAGGTGAACTATCTACGAGATTTTTCTTGGCTGAGTTACCTTTTGACAATGGTGCCTTCCTTCTCTCTCCCTTACGTTATTTTCTGCAGCGAAGTTTTGAAGTACGTTTATTTTCTAATGTATTTATCATAGGTTGTCTTACAAAGACACTAGCTCTTACTAAAGATATTTATATCTTTTACATTTCAAAAGTACTTTCAGTTTCACAGCAGGAAGAGTCTGTGCTACTCTTGAAGGTGCAAACTCCTTCAAGAGCTTTAGGAAGACTATACTATCATGGATCTCAGTAAAATTTAAGTTTGTAGATGTGCTGTGCCAGCTGAAAAATGACATCTGCATTATTATATAAGATGTCCCTGAGAGTTATATAACACCTACAGGCAAAACTTGAAGCTGTCAAGTAACACAAGAGTGATGATGTAAGCTCTCCCTTTAAATTAATGACACTGAGGTACCAGAAAGAACTGCAGCTGGATTGCTGAAGGAGTAAACTCTTTCCCCAAAATACTCAGCAAAATGTACAGTTTCTTTTAAGGTACTTCTTATAGATGATAGTTCACTTTTCCACGAAACTAGAAGTTTAGCTACTTTATCATTAAAGTAAATGCTTTTCTTTCACATCTAGCTCTCTACAGGACCTGTGGTGGTTTTCTTCTTGAGCCTTGAAGTAACATGAATCTGCTACTAAATTATTTCTATTGTGAAGATTTGTGGTAGGAGCAGTATTGGTGTCCCTTGTGGGGCCCTGGTCTAGAACTAGAGTGCTCCAAAGTGTAACCACAGTGCAAATAAATAAATTCCATCTTTAGCTAGCGTTTCGTGTACAATGTGACTGTTGAGCGGTAACAGATCATTTTGTTAGTGGTTTATATTTCAAAGCCTGCAAACAGGCCTAAGTAGTGGAACTATTCAGAAAGAAAATGAAGACTGTTGGTAATGGGAGGTTATGTTGTGATACGTTTGGGTCTTGGGCAGATGGAGGATTTGGCAAAAGACAGCTGAAGTCCAGACACTTTTCCTACACGCCTTCCTAAGCAAACATTAATGGTAATATTTTTAACTATGAATCCTTAAAACTGGGAAACTGAAATGTATACAACAGTCCCCTAAAAAAATTAGGTTTCATACTGTTGTAAAATGTGCTTAATCAGAAGTGTGACAGGAATTGAAGCTGACCTGAGCCTCAGGAAAATGTTTCTCTTGAAATCAAAAAGCCAGGTTTTATTACAGTAAAACCTCCATAGTTTTACCTAGGTAGAACTCAGAAATGACCAGGGAAGACGGAATATAAAAAGGGGGTTGGAAGTAACTCTTCCTATGCCTGTTGTGCCCTTGCATGTGAGTGCTTGCTTCCACGTAACTCGGTGCCTTTCTGAGTTGTAGTGAAGTATCTGAGGCCCCTCTCACATCTAGGCGACAGCAAAGCCTTGCTAGAATTTTATTTACTTGCTGCGTTCTCCAAGTGAGCGGTGAGCTCATAAATATGCTTATGTATGGCTGAGCTAAACTCCTAAGAATCCTCTGGACATATGAATGAAAACTCTGGATTTGGAATGTAACAGCTGCTGACCTGCATGAGTAGGTCATGAAAAGTGTCATTCTAAACAAGAGGTTGATTTAAGTCTTAAGGTATGTTTTCTTCAAGATTATGATTTTACTAATACTTGTTTTTAACCGTGAATTTTCTTTTTGTTCATATAAATGTTCAATCGTCTTTTAAGTTTTGCTATGTGATTAAAGGGTAATGTATTCTTGTGGCAGCAACTTCCACATGTATTGCTTTACTCTGTTTTACCTATGTTTTGATTCAGGGAAAACAAAAGCTCTCAATCTGCCCAAACGTTTGTATTTTTTTTAAGAGGTGGTGCTAATGAAGCTACAGTCTTTTTTCCCCCATCTCTCCTTTCTGGAGGTTTTTCGTGATTCAGATTGCTTTTTGCCACCCTTCTTTGCACTTCCCACTCTTGTACTTGCACTTTCTAGAGATGGGTGATTAGTATGAAAATTATGGCATAGAATTTATCTCCAGGTGGTAGAAGAGATGGAGATAATAGTACAACTCCTCTTTATCCCTGTTGTATGAATTCTAATATTCCATTTTAGTTACAACTTCTTATGACACCCAGGTCTCCTTCCTAATCTAGTACAATAATTTAGAGCCCTGTAGGTTATAGGATTCAACTCATCTCTAAAGTGTGTTACCATAAAATTGTTTGACGTGAAATTCATCTGCTGTTGTGGTACTCACTTCCTTGTGTGTTTAGGTCTACGTGGCCCTGTGTAGACACCCAAGGTAGTTTTTAGGACGTGGTGCTGCTGGTAGCAAAATTCAATTATGGATGGAGCTGGTGCATGATGTTTAGTAAAACTCTGCCTGAGACCCAAAGTAGCCCAGGATATAGTAAGGTGATCCTTTGGTTTTAGTGGCAGAGCCAATTTAGGCCCTTTCTTCTCTATTCTGTGTTCATTTTTTGTCTGTCCCTAAATAGCTGTTTGAGACTGTACTGTACACAACATCACTGAAAGACTGAGAGGTGTAGGAGTGGGAACACCATAAGCCTGCCTTGTTGCTAAAACCAGCATATTTTGTAACTACACCCACGTTAGCTTGGAGAGGACTTGGCTGTGTTGGACCTTGGAGAGACCATGCCTTCCTCACCTTTAGGGAAAAGGAGTGTCTGTCACCTAAATAGCTGTTTGTCACGTGCATGTTGTATTTCTTCTTTTCTTATTGAATAGTTGTATTTCTCAGATTCTCCACATGAACTTTAAACCACAGTTAAGTCTTTGGCCAGGGCAAAAGAATTGCCATATTACTAATTTTTCTATTGCTGTGAAGTTCAGTGATTCATTTCAACATGCTAGTCTACGTTATTTGTTTCGAACCATTAAACATTCATACAGACGGTGCCTGTGCAGAGTAGGAAGATGTATTGACTTAGCTGTTCTTGAAAATAACACTGCTAAATCCATTGTGGAAAATTGTGAGTGCTTTACCAATGCTGACTATGTAAAACTTCTCCTGGAGAAACCATCACAACTCCATCCATATATAGGAAAGATCTTTCAGGGGCTTCATTCTACAATCCATTCTGCAATTCAGCTTGCATCTGGGGGACACATGAAAATACTTTCTGTTGTGATTCTGAAGGGTGGGGTTTTTTTAAGAAAGTAAACTTAAAATACTGGCTGAATAACACTGAAACTAAATATATTTCCAGCTCTTATATTCAGTTCAATTGTAGCATTTGCGCTGCACAAACTCTGTGACTGTTGTTACTGAAGAATTTGAGGTACAAATAAATTCTGGCTCTAGAAACATATCAAAGTCAAGATGAGTCCCTGCAGTGGCAAACATCCATCAGCGATGACAGGTATTTCTCACTTAGAAATACTTATCAGTGTAGAATGTCAATACTTTCCCGTATTTTCAATTAAACTTCACAAGCCTCTGTCATGTTGCACATATCATATATAACACAGCCTGCAGCTAAGAAACGGATATTGAAACTGACCAATGATATTAAGGAGAACTAGTTACCGGAACTGAAACAATAGTAGAAGACAACTTCTGACTCTTTAAATACTTAAACGGGGAAACATTTTCCCTGGGGTTTGAAAATCCTTCTACTATGTGCTTAGGAGAAAGATATGGAAAGTCTTTCCTTGCTGGTAACTCCATTTAAATTCCTACAGCAGCGCTAAGGGTAAGTTTAGAGAAAAGTTTTTCTCTGACACAGTGCACTAGGAAAGTGATAATTTTGTTGGTAGGAAGGAGAGGCAGTGGGAGGATGGATGCAGCAGGAACTTTTGCTGCCTCGTCAAACCAGAATGTCTTCTGCAAACTAAGGAGACGCTTTCAATCAACTGGCTCTACCAAAGAACTTTGGACACTTCCTCCTTCTTTTTTTTTTTTTTTTTTTTTTTTTTTTTTTTTTTTTTTTTTTTTACACACTGAATACTGTATAATCTGGATCAAGACAGACTAGCCTTGGCTGCCTCTCCCAGCAGCACTAGCTTTTGCTTATAAATCCAGCAGGCAGGAAATAATTTCCAAAGTCTATAAATTAGTCTTGGCTTTGAGTACACCAACCGTTAATTTTTGTGTCTGCACTATTTAATGTAGAGGTTGGATGAAATATGTCCCTGTAGCTCTCAAAAAGATTGAGTTACTCATGGACTTCCAGTGCAATTAAAGAAATGAGTAACTATGCAATGGAACAAAACTATGCATAACATGGTGTGACTCCTTGCTTTGCAATCGTTCCTTTCAGACATGTTGGAATTGCAGCCTGCTTCTCCACTGCCAGATGACACGTATGTTCTGTAAATAAAAGATACCATTGTCCATGCTATGACTACAGGGAGAACAGGGGGAAGTTTTCCCACCGGGATAGCTAAAACAATACACATTTTCCAATCATGTTAACTCTATTGAGTTAGCTTGTAGTGTTTGAAACCCTGTTAGCTTACGTTTTGACAAGGCTCTTTTAACATGTTAAGCCAATTCTATCAATTTCAACATTACTGAAAAATAGACTCAGTTTGCCTTTCAAGGCAAGGCCATTGTCTTAGGACAGCAGAGACACTCCAAGAGTGGCTAACAGATAGCAAGCTCTTAACTTTTAAAATGCAGAATATTTGAAAAAGGTAATTAGGTGCTTGCCTTGCCGTTGTTGGCAAACTAGGTCTGCTCCTAAATGAATGGTATTATAGCAAACATCTGAGAGCTGTGTGATTACTTGGGATACTTAAAATAATTACCACCATCCCCAAGAAGCTGCTTCAGTCGCCTTTGGTACTGCTGACGTGTTCTGCTACAGTCATTTGTCCTCACTGCTGCTCAGTGAAGTGCTGAGGGGAACACAGTGGGCCCTGCCACAGTGTTCCTTGTTACTACAGCTACACCCAACACTCACAGCACAGCAGGGAAAGTACTAGTGATTGTGCATGTTTCTTGCTTTGAAAACCCCGCACTTGATTTTTCAGCTCATGCTATGTTAGCGGCAGACTCCTGCCTCCCCCAGCACAAACAGCTTAACTTTAATTTCCTCTGAGGCAAAGATCTAACCCTTTCTAACCATCTAGAAGAAGTTCTAGTATTTTCAGAATTTCTACTGAGATTCTGGTGCACTT
The DNA here is from genome assembly GCA_008921705.1 of Burhinus oedicnemus. Classification (NCBI taxonomy): domain Eukaryota; kingdom Metazoa; phylum Chordata; class Aves; order Charadriiformes; family Burhinidae; genus Burhinus; species Burhinus oedicnemus. The sequence continues at coordinate 700,874 of VFFE01006934.1, forward strand.
GTCCTAGTGCCCATGAGAGTGACAAACATGCAATGCAAATCCTCTTGTGTTGGGAGCTTTCAAATTAGAATAAAACCTATCTATTCATGGGGCCAAAAGGCACAAAAGGAGTTCAGGAAAACTGCATTTGTCTCTGTGCACAGCAATGAATTTCATGGAAAATTAGCCTCAGAATCAATATAAAGTTGGATGCATGATGCTGTTTTTTGTTCTCGTGGGGCTTTCATGCTACAGGAGATGTGGTTTCTTGTTTTCTGAATGCTGAAAGGCTTTGAGTTTTGTGATTTTGCTTGTGATCAGTGTGTGCCAGTGACGTGCCTGATCACAGCAAACTTCAACAGAAAAAAGAACAGAATAGAATCTTTTCCATGCTTAGGCCCTTATTCCTGTTTGGGGGGGGGGGGAACAAAACAACAAAAGAAAACTATACCAGTGCTAGAAAGTCTCTCTGATTTAATATTCTTCAATCCCGACCTATAACCCTGCTAATCTAGCTCTCTAACACATGCCTCCCAATGCACTTCAAATCTAAGCCTAAATGTAAGCCTGAATCCCAGATGGGCTCTCTTCATCAGTGAAACCTAGCAACAGGGGCAAAATGGTTGCTTTAAAATGTAGAAAACATTTGAGGAGTTAGTAAAGCAAAATTCCTCCACTATTCATTTCTCACTGGGAAGCAAAGAAAGATCTACAGAGAGAAAACATACATCCAAACTACACCATCATTCTTTTCCATATTTTTCAGTGGAGCAATTCTATTTGTTCTGAACTTCTAGCAGTTGTCTGAAGTGTTTGAAAGAGGATCAGAATGACCATGTCTTTCTTGTCAAGACATAGGAGCTGTACAAATACTCACAAAAAGTCTTAAACTACGAAACACAAAATTGCTTTCAGATACCACTTTAGACCTGAAATTCAGCTGAGCTTACTCAGAAGGTCTTATACAATTAATGAAACCCAAGATCTACTACAGTGAAAATCACCAGTTCCAACAGATTTTGCAGGTTTTAACCAATTTGAGGCTTTTACTTCACTGAAGGTTGGTGACACAACAACCCAAAAGAGGCTTCATAAGGTCTAGCTAGAGCAATGGATGAAAATTAGAAAGCAAACTTTTCAAAATGAGTAAGTATACTATCTCCTTGTCCTAAGCTATTTCACAGAGACTCCAGAAGCGAAATCCTAACTTTAAAGACTTCGAAGAAAGCTTTCAGAGGGAAGGAAAAAGCCTAGAACACTAGCTCAACAGTAATGCAGAAATAGCCCATGCTGTAGAAAGTTTCACATTACCAGATTGATGTTATTGGCTTCTATATGCTTTAGCACAAAGGCAGCGAGGAGTTGTGTGTCCCATTCAACAGCAGGATTATCTGGAAGATCCCTGAAAATGAGATGTGCAATTAGTAACTTCACTGCTGAGAACTTTATATAAAGACCATGCTAGAAAAGAGAGATCCTCTTATCAGAGAATGAAATCAAGATACATTTATTTACCATATAAAACCACTGAACCTCACTTAAAGAGCCTTACAAGATTGTATATTGGAGGGTTGAAAAGGAAATAGTAGTTCCAACACCTTCCTCATAGATTTGCCAAGGTCTCCCTTTCTTCTTACCATTAAGGTAGACTTTCTGACTGCTTTACTTTAAGCAACATCTGTTTTGTTCAATGATTCTTGTTCTCTCTTCATCCCAATCAAATTTCTTTCTCTCTTTATTTAAAACTCCTTTTAAAACACATTTTCCTGAAAGGCTTTCCAATGATAATTTATGGGTGAATTATATATGAAAAGTAACAAGCAAACTCCTGCTCTCATTTATACAGGAATAACCCATTAACCTCAACCAGAGGACAACAGAGCCATAATTACATTGCATGGATTTGAGAGCAGTTCTTCATCTGTTTATTTTATGGTTTGCATACCAACTGGGTATGCAAAGCATACTGTGACTGAATACTCTGCCTGGGTATTTTAGATTGCAGGCTCCTAGAGGCAGGGACCATGAGCCAAATGCAAAATAACACCAGGCAGCCAAGAGAATGATTCCATATTTACACAACTGAGAGCTGAATTTGACCCCCCCAGTCATTATGTTTGAATGATGCCAAGAAAACATTGCTTGCAAAGTTAAAAAGGTTATTAGTAACAATAGGATAACCCACAGCTGCTAAAGACCAATAATGACATGTCAAACTGGTCTTTTTCTCAGACCTTTTCTGTCCTCTGACAGTCTGATAATTGCTGTGAGGTGGTTTAGCAGAAAAGTGACTACACAGCCTTCTCACACAAACAAAGGGGTTTGGATCTGAACTGATCCAGCTGTTTGCTGCAAAGAGCAGGGGCGCTGCCTCCCAACACTCTCCGAGCCTTACTGTCTCCCCAGACAGCAAGGATGATAACATCTGCAACAAAACAACAGGAAAATGTCTACTTGGCACATTCCAAAGTAAAGCTCAGCCTGGGTCTTCATGAGAGGTCTTCTGGCTACAAATTTTCCCACTGCTGTTAATAGTAGTACTAGTAGAAGGAAGAGCCTAAAGTACAAACTGTCCATTATTAGCATTTTACCCATTGTATTACGTACTCCTGTTCAGCACAGGGCAAAATAATGTGCTATTAGAAACCCCAGCAACAAAGGAAGTAATTTCTACATTAGCGTACACATTCTAGCTATGGTTCCTGTAGCCCTATTACCAACAACAGAAATTTTTGTCGTTGTTTGCGGTTCCCTCTTGTATAGACAGCATCTTTACCTGACATATACAAGACATTTGAATTTCATCACAGGAAAGATTCTTTGGTACATCTGGTAGCTGTCTCATCAACTTAACAAATCTGCATCTCATCTGCTCAAGACAAAAACTTTCACATGTTATGTTTGAAGAGGAAGGGGCCCTGTTGACCTGGAAGGTATTACAAGTCCCACCACAACATAACAAGCTTTAAATGGAGCACATTTAACTCCAACTAAAACATCCCAAGCAACATGCACACTGAGCAGAGTCTAAGTGCAAGTCTAACAGTGCTTCAGTTGTTTGAATGATATCTTTGAGGTTACATCAATGCTTAATCTGATAATTTTGAAGTAGTAAACTAGTCTAAAATGGATTCTTCACTGGCCACTTACAATGCAAATCTCATTTCCCTTTCTGGACAGGGGTTAAACGAAGCTGTGGAGGAAGTGAAGAGTCCCATTAAAACAGGAGGGGTGCTCCAACAGTGAGAGGTCAGAAAAAAAAGTAGAGCTTGGAATTTATGATGTCCAGGAGGCTTTGGTGTCATAGCCACTGCACTCAGCTTTATTGGGCTGTCTCCAAAAAGGCTGCCGGGTAGAGGAGCAGGTTTTAACTAGTTTAGACAGATAAAGATCACCCTCGTTCAATGGAAATGAACAGCTGGAGGCAACGATTTAGAATCCCTGGAAACAAAACAATCTGAAGGCATGAGCAAATTAACTCCATGAACACTGAACTGATTAAGCAGAAATATTCTGCAAAAAATTCTGCTTCTACCCACTTACTGCTGCTCTTGGAGAGATCACTCACTCCCAGTACGGAAAAGCAACTATTTTTCTTGCATAATATTTGTCAGGCACCAAAGACAGAGAAGCTGATTTTGCCAAACAAGACATAAATGTACGTAAGCACATTCATAATTCATTAATAGCCACGATGGCCCACTGAAGTATTCTTAGCTCATTCTGCAAACTAAAAGTGACACACAGTCACCCAGAGAAGTCAGCAGCAGAACTGGCAATACATTAATCTAGATTGCTCCAGGAAACAGCTTTTTTTTTTTTTTTTGTAAGAATTTGTATAATACTTTGTAAAGTCAAAAATTTAAGTGTTACCATGATAGTAGGGACCCCACAGAAAGCACGAGACCAGTAACTTTCTGCCTGTGCTCTGGATAGCAGTAATTTGGTCCAGGTAAGGATGAAAAGGTGACTAAGAAAACCAAGTTCATATACACTGTATAGCAATGTACACAAGACACATTCTTACAGGAGGTCTCTATATGCCCTAGGAAATTTGTAGGGGCATAGAAACTTTGAAAACTGCTGTTAAGTTCACAAAATCATCTATTCAGTACAAAATATTTTTCCTAATATCATAAAACAGTCCTCATCAAACCTGAAAAGTCAACTGACTTGCTGCACTACTGAAATAAGTTGCATCCTTTGTGGTTTTACCTTCAGGACTTAGAAACATTCAGCATTTAAATGGTTAACTCCACAGTGCCTTTCTGGCTAAGGCTGATAATGCCTCTGAGCTCAAGGTCGAAGGGCTGAGATAAAGGACTAGAAAGGAGTGAAAATTAGCACATTCCCTGGAGCAGACTGGAACTTGTCCCAGGAGACAGGTTCCCTACCCGTCCTCCCTGTCCTCTGCCCCAGAGAGCTCCTCGTTGCTGCTGTCAGTCACTGCAGATCAAGATATAAATCCTGCACTGGAGGGGCCTCCCAGGTCATACTGCTGGAGGGTGCTAGTCGGAAGGGAAGAGGGGTCTGGTCACTTGGCCTCATTTCCACCAAACTATTATGGTCACGAAGCGATGTTTGTGGGCATTCCACATGGCTGATACTGAATGCAGGTGGCTGCTTAGACGCAGCCCTTGTTAACCAGGGAAAAATAGCAAGATGCATAGAAGCAGCAAAAAAAAAAAAAAATTTAATGGAATAAGGCTCCAGAAATGTTGTTTTCCCAGCTATTTTCAGTTAAAGCCATGCTGTGCACTGTAAAGGGAATTTACAGCTGTGCCAAGGGATGTACAGACTGAAGAGAGAGAGAAATGGAGAATTATGGTGCTGCAGTTGCTACAGTATGCAGTAGCATCTGTCTCTGCTCACTGATTTCAGCAGGACCAGTCCTGGGAAACCCTGTGTTCTGAAAACACAAAATGGTGCCTTTCTATTTATCCATCCACTGTTGGTAGTGAGAACTGGACAGGACCCCTGGTTTTCTCCTTCTCACCTCCTTGCTTTCCTCCTTGCCAAGCTGAGCAGACAGAGCAGACACTGGCATCTAGAGTTCTCCTTCCCAAGGTTTGCATAGGAATAATATGGTGGATGTCCTGGATATCCTGGCTCAGGCACCAGAGAGCTACAAGGGGGCCACAGCAAATCACATCAGCACATGAAAACAAAATTCAACCTTGTACACATCTTGCCCAGCAGTCTTACAGCTGGCTGAATGAAAGAAATGTTAAAAATCACTGCCTGATGCCAGCTCCTCTCCAGGCCTCCTCCTCTTGCCTGCTGTGGACTGTGGAGCGTAGCTCCTCTTATGCCTCAACCTTGGCCATTAAACACTGTGCATGTTGCCAGTAATGCTATCCCTGCCAGTAGCCTGGACAATTTTGTAGGGTCATCTTTCTAGGAACATTTGGGCTCAAGATGGGTAGATTCCTGTCATTTGGAAGGCCTCTTTTGGCCATGATAGAGATTTAAAAACCTTCACAGATATATATTGCCAAGTTACACCCCTCTTACATGATAGACTGGTCAATCCCTGTCCAATTTTCCACTACTCCTCTTCCACAGATCTTTTAGCAACAGCCAGTGCATTTATATGTACAACCTTCTTTCAAAGCCTTCCATGGAATTTATTCTGCTCATGAACTAAGCTGTCATGGCTGCTCTAAAGGTTAAGTTAAACTAAACAGTTAGTCTATGTCCACGTGGCTTACAAACAGCAAATGGGCTGTTCTATATGGGACACCTGCAGTCAGAATAACCTTGAGATCTGTCCCTCCTGAAATCTGTTGAATTGGGCAATCCTCAGGCCCCTGGGTGCATTATGAAGCAGTGCCTCTCGCTATGTGACAGTTACCCTGAGGGGGACTGGAAGCACCCTCTCTGCCTTGACGTGAAGCCTTTATAGGCGGCAATAGGGAAAGGAGTGGAGTGGCAACAGGAGTCCTTCTAGAAGATGCTTAGGTCTCCATTTATACATTCTGAGACACGAGAGTAAAACTTTCAAGGTACTAATGTGATTTTCTATTCCACTACACACCGAAAGGGTCAACATGAAAGAGCCTTCCCGTTTCTTACTGCCTTTTTATCCTGCAGCATGACCTTAATCAATCCAAGGCTAGAGACCAGGAAACATTTTTGCATAATTTTTCCTCCTTATCCCTTCTCTCCCCAATGAACGATTTTACATTAAATGAGCACAAAGGTCAGTAGATTGATGGTGGATTACATAGGAAACAGGTGAACTGCTGTGCACTAGGTTCCCAGCTGAGAACAATGACCGCAATGTTGGAACAAAGGATGCCCTTTATATAAAGTTAACTGTATGAAATGAACATCTGGGCAATTGAAACTGGATCAAAAAGCAAAAGATCCCACAGAACAAAATGACGTGAGTGCACAATTAGTGAAAAAGCCATGTGATGACTAGAGGCAATCAGTGACCTTTATATCATAGCATCAAAGTAATTGAAAAAACTGTGTAAACAGAAATTATTTCATGCTTTCTAAAGTGGAGCAGAGGATTTTTATTTTTGACATTACGCTAAGATAAGTTAAGACAGGCTAGCCCTAGATCTTGAAGCAGAGCCTCTAAATCCTTACATTAATAACTATTTATAAATTTCTACTCCTATAATGGCCAATTACAGACCAGAGGGAAATACTGCTGTTAGGCTGCATGTCCATCTCTGATTCAATTGAAAAGAGCCTACTTAGACAAATGATCAGCGTCTTGCAACATCATGTTATACAGAGAACAGATGCTGTGTGTAACAATCTACAATTTAGGAGAGAAATGGACTAAACCAGGATGCTAACTGTCAGATGAAAAGCCACCCACACAAAGAAGCTTAAGCTGAAATTTTTACACCAGCAGCTTCCTCCCTCTCCTCACAGTACAGAAACCCAAATGATTCTGAGATTTGTATTTTAAGATTGGAAATAAGAATCTTAGGTTTTGGTGTAAGTAAGTAGAGGGTAAAGGAAGTGGTGAAAATGTCAGCGACTGGAATGTTAAAAATAAAATACGCCTCAAATATTTCACAAAAGAAGAAAAGCAGAATGGACATAATTATTTTCTCCCATCCTTAACTTCTGTAGTGTGTAAGTTTGGACTTACTTTATACAAATTTCAAAGGTAAATTAAATAAATTTAGATGCCAGGTAAGCACTGACGTCACTAATGTGGCCATACCAGGCAGAAGTCATGCGTAAAGGGAAAGAACACAAAGACAGAAATCACTCTGTTCAGCTTGCTCTAAAGTCCAGGCAGGTTCTGCATGCTTCTCCACAGAGCTATGTAAAAACACAGTGAACCTCTGACAGATAATATTCCAAGTAACTTCATAACTCTCCAAAGGTAAATGATAATTAGATCTCTAGGGAACAAACTTTTTGACTTGGGTATGATCATGTATTTCTGTTCAAGAAATAAGCATCCTCTGGGTTTAAATTCAAAAGAATTATTACAGAACACAGAACTGCTTGTTTGCAAAGAGCTACCCAAACGTCCCTGTACTCATTTATTTTTTTTTAATGAATTATTGATGATTTCTCAGCAGAGTTTAATGTCTATTCACACAGATGACACAATTGCTTATCATAATTTGAAATCTGGTATTCATTTGACGTCTGTGCCTCAGTGCCTTGTTGATAAATTACAGCACAAAGCTCTGCAGGAACAAGTTCATATTCAATGTCTTTAAACAAAAACAATTGATGGTGCCTTTCAAGAACAGAAATGCATAGAAACTACAGTGGCTGCAGCTAGTTTTAAAAAGTTACTTTTAGAAACTAGTTTGGAGAGGGCATCAGGCCCTGCTGTGTAAGATAGGAAACAAAATTCAGCTCAACTAATTCTGAATTGATTGCTGGTTTAGTCACAGCTTTCCTATCTTCCGCTTTTCACGTCTGCAAAATGGAAATAATTATATGTTCACACCTATGTAAAGAATTTTGAGATCCTTCTAAGAAAACTGTTACGTCTGTTCTCTGATTTCTAGATAGAAATCTAAAACACATGTCTTGGCAATCCTGGGCACTGGGAACCCCAGAAACCTGTGCTTTACTCCCTGCATTGTCTTCCCATGGAGTATGGAATCAAGTTCAACATCTGAGTCCTGACTTGAAGGCCTGGCCCAAAACATATAAAAGACTTCATAAGGCTCCAAAATGATGAATACAGTGAACAGCTCTGCCCCTGCAGTACAGAGGAACTCTGCAACAAGGATAACGTCTGCTCAAGCAGTTAGGACTTCCTTAGGGGCTGGTGCCAAACAGTGAACTGACTCCCAAATCAAGTGTCATCACAAACCGCCTTGCTTTCAGCTGCAAATACCAGGAATATTCCTCAGAACATATCCCTTCTAGCAGAAACGCAGCAATATTTAAAGTTTAAAGTTCCCCGGACTCTCCAGTGCACATCAGAAAGCTGAGACATCTGGGCCAAATGTTATCCTAACAATGGAGACACTGTTTGCCAAACCACATGACAGGGGTTTGGGCGTGTCACCTACTGGGCACCTTGCTTTGGTCACGTAGTGGCAAGGTGTCACCATGTAATACTGCAGCTAAGGAACATGACTTCTAGTAGGGTCACATTGGTGGAGAACAAGATTTCCAGCATATGTCTACAACTCCTTGTCCGATTCTTGGTCGCACACGGTAAATCACATCTGTGGCTGACATGCACTTAGTACACAGCACTGCCTCAACACTGTGCTGCAAACCTATGAGCTGCAAGAGGAGAAACAAGACCTGGGAGTCTCACATGCAAGTGTCACACTCCACACGTGACGCTCATGTTATTACTGTGCTGCTGGAATGTGCTGAGGAACTAGTGTGAAAAACACATCAGGATCTGCGTAGTCATCATCACTGACTGATCAATCACACAAGGCAACGAGCACCGAATACCTTGCTGTCATACACAGCTTTGAATTCAGCTGCCAGAGGAAGGAAGGGCCTCTAGTTCAGTCACTCCAACCTATGCTGAGAAGCCCCAGCTTCAGCTGAAGCAGAAGTCTGTAACAGGTTGTTTGCAAGATCCATGCAGCGCCATAGAGTGTATCAGGATCCCTGGTGAGACTGATAGTAACAAAACAATTACGTTCAAGTCCCTAAAGAGAATTCTTTAAAAAAGAAAGCACTTCCCCCCCCTCACCTTTCACCCTCAAGTTGGGTGCTTTGTTTTATGCTACTTTTTATTCCCAACTTTCGTTCATATTTGAGTTGCATTCATTTTGCACATACACTACACACCAAGCCAAGGCCAGTTCCTGAAAGCCATTATGTGACCAGAATATACTATGTGCCATCAACTGAGTGGGGCCCACAGATCCCACATTAGCGATACATTTTCAGCCAGCCACCATTTAGCCTGTTTCTAGCACAACCAGCAGCTTCCAGCACTACAGACTGCCAGTAGTGACTTGCCAAGTGCCGGGCAAGAAGCCTCCCTTTCATTTTATAGGAGCTAGACTTCTGTGTGATCTGTTGGGGGCCATTAACAGAGTTCACTGAAAACATCAGTCAGAGGCCAGACTTAGTCGTCTCATGAGATTTGGGGCTGCCATGCTGACTTATGAGTCAGCAGTTCCTCCTCTGGCCCACTGAAATGTGGTTTGGGCAGCAGACAACAGTGCAGTGCGAAATGAAGTCAATTCCACTCACATCTCAGAGAGGTACGCAGGAAAGTAGACCATTGAAGTCCCTACCTAGTTCAGGAAAACAAGAATTCACTAACCTTTTTCTGAGTATCTGTTGGCAAAGTGCATTTCTGGTATTCGTCTGAAATGACTCACAAATAACCAATCTATTAGCAACATCTGGGAATCTCATCCACAAACCTCTAATAAGAGAAACATCTTCAAACACGCAACTGTCTGCCATCTTAGAGCACAATTGCTGGGCAAGGGCATATATGTAGCAGCACTTCAGTTCAACACCTTTCTTGGATGTTTGATGGAAATGCTTGGTGGAGAGCTTGAACAGTGCAGACTATAGCAGTTTGTGCCCTTTGGGAATTTTGCTTCACATTCCCAGAACAATCTGCTCTTGTCTATGTCATCTCCCAGAGGAGGGATAAACTGACCTGAAACCAAAAAAGGTGGACTCACCTCTACTAACATCTAGCTCCTCCTTGGGCTCAATTACTTACCACTCCAGGATGTCTCTGGCCACTCTGATATTTCTGACAATAATAAACACAGACCACATTTCTCCAAAAGCACCATCTGTAATCTAGGAAATGAGCATCATCAGGCCTATACAAAATGATCAGGCAGTTGCCAGAATAGCTCACAGCAGTGCTTACTTCCTCATTATTACTGGCTTTGCCATAGTGCCTAGGAATTCATCTGAGGCCTGACAGTCTAAGTTGTCCTGAGTGAGAACAAAAAGCCCAGCAGTCCCACAATCAAGACTCATGTTTTAAAACTGAAATACAAATCACCACCAAAACCAGGACTCTGAGGAGCAGACCACAGGACTTCACTCCTCCCTTTCTCATTTCTTTTGTTTTGTAAAACGCTTTGAAAAAAAGAACAGCAGGGCAGAGCTTGGGACAGGGTACATTAACACATGCACCAAGAAGCCACAGCCAACTCATACGAGTCCTGGCACCGCTGATTCAAGGACAGACTTCCAGTTTCAAACTGCTGGGCAGGAGGTCTCACTCTCCTGGCAGAAGAGCAGTAAGCAGGCATGTGGAAAAGGAATGCAGTGTGTTCTTCCGAGCCAGGTTTTTACTACAGGACATGAAGTACCTGACATGCATCGTAACATGCAGAGGACTGGCATGTGGAAAGGGTACAAACCCAAGGGAAAGGAACAGAAAATCTCTCACAGCAGCCAGCAAAATCCTTCAGAGGTGAATGACTGAAATACCACAACCTGTATATGCCAAATAAACCTAGCGCCACTTCATCACAACGTAAATCCTGTTTGCTTTTGGAATGATACATACTGTATGGGCAAAAACTGCAGTTCTGATTCCGGCCCAGCTAAGTCATACAAAACTTTGCCACTGACTTAATGGCATGGGCCAGACCCTCAAAGAGAAGGATAGCCAAAACCATAATCGCTCCTACCAAAGAGATAGACCTTGATCTATTCCATGTAACAAATAAACTTCAGTCAGAAATCTCAGGAGAAAGCCTGTGGCCAAATCAATCCCTCGGCCATTTTTATTAATCATCTAGGAAGAGAAAGCACACTATAGTCACTTCATGGACATTTATTTCTCATGCCAAAACTTATGTAAATGCAGATGCAACTTCAGCAGAAACCTCAAGAGGATGATGGCCTGATTCCAAAAGCAGCTTCCCATGTCACAACATTCCAGCTTCCCTATATCAATTCCACCCAGAAAGAGGTTTCCTGACTCCTCAGCCTTCCACAAACAACTGTCTCCTGCAATCCATTTCATCTATGCAATTATATGGGAGCATTATTTCTTGAAATCATGGTGTCCCCACCCTTTACAACACTGAGGTTCTGATGCCCTGAGCTCTCTAGCTGGGAGCAAATTTTATTACTACCATCAAATCCCTTCCATTTATAAGACAGCTTGTATCAAGAAGTTGGAAGTTAAACACCTATCTTAACTGCAAGCTTGATCCCACAAACTTTACGAAGTTCCTACTCATGCAAACAATGCTCTTGCAGGCACTGTCTTGCCAGCCCCATTGATGTGAATGCCCCAATTACATGACTACATGAGCAAGGTCTAGGCCAGGCCCTGCTCTCTCTCTGCAGCTGCTGAAAACCCGCACTGGCTTCCACAGGAGCGCAGGCAGGAACTATGCTTGGAACTCCATTTGCAAGAGCTAAGCGGGACTCAGCAACAATGAACAAAACGAGTACAATGCAACAACCTTTATCTTTAGCCTTCCTCTCCTCCGCTCCGCACTCTGATTTAATGCGAGCATTATGCAATGGTTTTGCTATAGCAACAGCTGGGGTGATCGGCAGTAACCCCGGCGCTGCCTGCTCGGCCGGCGCTGCTGCAGGGCCGAGATGCAGCCGCTGAACTTTGGCCCACTAGTGAGCCTCCCACTCGCCCGGCAGCGCTGTGGCCTGTTTACACTACTCACATGACGGGCGAGAGGGAGGCTCCTGGCAGCCGCCAGCATCCAGCCGGATTTCTAGGACCAGGCCAAGATTGCCAAAGGCTGGAAACGATTAACTCTTGTGAGCTGGGGCTTCACACTGCAGCAGCCGCCTGCAACGGCCCAGGAGAAAGGCCATTCTGCACAGTGCGAGTGGTGCTTCGCCCTCCCGACACCACTGCAGGAAACCGGGAGGGATTAAGACATTCGGCAGGGGGTGTGTGTGTAAGGAAATCAATAAACTCTAAAGAAGGCAACATTACTTTTTTTTTCTTAATGAGTGGCAGATGAGTGAGGATAATTAACTGGAGCTGGGAACATAATACCTTCATCAAGAGCTGCGTGTATCTGGGTTACGTGGGGGTGCAGGAAACTCCTCCAGTGGCACAGAACTGCTGGCACCGCGTCCTAGTCCCAGGCGCTGGAGCACCTTACAAGTACCAGGGGCACAGGGAATACCTTGGAGACAGGGAAACTGTGCTTTACAGGTGCCTTGCTAAAATGGTTATTTAATCTTGCAGCAAAATCCCGTAAGAAAAAGCTGCAGATTACCACCCTGCAGCCATGCCATCACTGTTTGAGCAGGACTACTACTACTTCAGCATTTCTACAGCATTTATTTCCACACATTAACAGATGTTCATTAACTAACCCCCCTGTGAGGCTGGTATGGGGAAGCTAGCAAGTAATAACCTCCACATTTTATAATGAGAGAATTAAGAGATCAGCTAACTTTCTCTAGAGAGCCCGAGGCAACAGAGCTGAGTCAGGGGCAGAGCCTGGAATGGAGCATGTGAGCTCCCGGCTTGCAGCATGGCCACAGCCCAGCGCTGCATCGCCCACACTCACTCCAGGAATATCTTTTATTGCCTGGGGCAAATAACAATCCATTTTTCAACAGGCCTTTTATAGGTGCTCTGCAGAGCCTCATATATTCCTGGGTACTTGGATTGAGCAGAAAACACACTAACAGTTGCAAATTATCCAGCATTACACCAGCATCATAGGAACTGCTTAAAAGTACCCCCCAAAACGTGGCAATGGCCAAAGTGTCGACCTTTGCATCACCTAATTGTGCTCTGGACTGCATTGGTATAACACAGCCCTGGTTTCTATCAGTAGTCTTGACCGCTTTTCCTTATCTACTCGTTACTTTGGAGTAGGCTACATAAAGTCATGTGTTGCCCTAAAATACTGTGTTCTCCAGTAAACCCTTATTATTCCCAGTAAGAGGTTGTGTAGATTTCTTTTCTTTGCTATGACAAGTTCATTGTAACAAGAATGGACTCTGCAGATACAGCACTGAAAAGCAGGTATGCCTTGGTATCGGAACTCACTTTGACAGCTTCATCCACTGTTACACCTACACCCAAATATAAATGTTTCTTAAAAAACACTAAAAGGAAATTTGTTAGGTCTGGCTAAAAATCTAGGCACTGAAAAATTTAGAATGAAATGTGTGTCTCGGTCTCATTTTTGCAGAAACAGGATCATTGCAATAAACTGTTCTCTGCCCCTTATTGGTAAGACCGGCTGAATTCTCTGATATTCATGTATGAGCTCTCCATATAGTACTCCCATTCAAGCCTCAATCTATTAGCACAAATTCTGCAAACCCCTTACCTTTCTTCCCCACAGATCAAACCTCTGTCTGCCAATGTTTTATCTTGCAATATTACAAAATGTCTTTTCCAAGGCAAATGATAAACCAGCCTTGGCAGCCCATCGTGTGGCTACTTATGAGAATAAGAGAAATGCTGAGTATTTGGCTTATGAAACAGAAATACAGGAAGAAAATATTTATAACAATGCTACTGTTTAAATAAGAGAGACCATAATTTATTACAGATGTAACCCTTCCTTCCAAAACAAAGGGTTTAAACCTTGCTGATGCTATGTAATGATATGAATTAGAATGGACTTAATGAAGAATATATCCAACTTAAATTGTGAATTGCCCCCTTTTATCCCCTGCCATTTTGTACCCCAAAATAAGCACAAATTTAGCTTCTTTCAAGCATTGTTTGTCAGATTTTCGGTACTCAGAAGATTTAAAAACTCATTTACAGGAAAATATTCATCCTTCATCTGAAAACAGACTGAACACATACACTTAATGAAATTCAGTTAAATATTAACTATTAAAGAAGAAAAAATGGCACATAACAAAGACAAGACTTGTTAAGCTTACAGTCACAAAAACTCTAAAGAATGTAGAAGGTATGTGCATGGAGGGAAGGCTATGTAATGAATTATTTCAATGCAAATAGTAATAGCAGAGAAATAGACTGCAACACTGAAATGAGAAAGTATTGAAATGACTGTACAAGCAGTATGCAGGTACAATGAGATAGTTAATACATGACTTGTTAGAAGAGGGGGCATGACTTGGCATGGAACTGTAATCAAACTGTTTTCATTTAATTCTTCAGTTGGTACAGAAGGATCAAATAACAAAACATTCATCCTAAATCCCATTTCAGTTTCTAAAAAAGTATTTGTTTCCTGTGCTGCAGTAAAAATATTTTTTTCCTTTTAACCAAAACTGATTGAAGAAGCTACAGGAGGCAAAAGATGCTCAACAATGTCCACCAAAGCATTCATTTCCCTTGTTCCTGATGTCTCATGTGATAAAAGTGACATTATGGGTTATAAAACACCATCCACATTTGCAATATCTAGTATACATTAGGAAAAAAGGTGAATATGTGACAAATGAAAACATATACTTCCTATCTGCTTTATCAAGTTCTGTTTTCTCCTTTTTCAAAACTTGGGTGTTGCATCATCAAAACAGCTACGTTTCCTATGGAACAAATTATCTAAAGTGCTCAAAATTGGCTTCAGCATCTCCAAGAGCAACAGTAAAACTCCATGAGCAGGCCAGTAAATCCCATTCCACTACTTTGACATATTGAGTATCTTCTACACTGTTTTACTCATTATAATGAAAATACCTATATATTTTTTTAATAATTTGTCAGCATTACTTACCTCCTAACAGAGTATCCTGTTCTATTCATAGTTGTTGTATGTTGGGAATTCTGGATTGCTGGCACTCTTTGTTGGTGGGTTGGGTTCTCTTAAACAAAATTCCTGTTTGGTGGTGGGGTTATGTTAAACGTACTCCCAACCTAGCAACTGTCCCTTTAAGGAATTTATTCTCTTTAATAGTTTGCTCTAATCTGAAGTACCGCACCCACCAACTTCTAATTTAAGTTTACATTGGAACTGAAAAACTTTGTAATTTCATGTATACCGATTGAACTAAGGCCAAGGGGAATAAAACCATTTAGCTTTCACGTGAACTCAAAAGAAGAAAGGGTTCTTTGGCAATATAATTACAGAGCACAGATCTTCTAAGAGGAAACGAACTACAGGGATTTATACGATTAGACTTTTTTTTCTCTTTCCTTTTTAATGATAGCTAGGGCTCTCCACTCACCCCTTTCAGTCTAACAGCATATAATAAGGAAACTCTTAGCAGGCAGGAACTGGGACTGTTACAGAGAGATGTTTCAATGGGACACTGGTATGGGTGCAAGATATCAATGTTTTTTTCATGAGGCTCACCATCCTTCTTTTACCTACCTGCAGCCCTAACACCTCCCTGAAACTGATTAAAGTAAGTAGTGCCAGTAGCCCCTTACTAGTGCCTTCTTTGTCTGGCATCTTAGAGATATTATGGCCAAGCACATACTGCACTGTTTGGAATCTTTGTGTGGTCCCATCCAGTCCAGTTTTGAGTATCTCATCCATCTTGGTTGTTCCTGCTGAGGAGACCTGAACAACACTTCAGGTGTATCAATAGCTTGTTTGTACAAAGAACTGAGGCTCTGTTCCATCATATCACCTTTCCAACATCCAGACAAAGCTGGAGTAGGGAACTGTGAGCCATTTCATGCTGCCATATTCAAATGCTGGCAATACTCTAGGCTGTGGTAGGCAACACTCAAGGGCACTGACTAGTTTACTTAGTTGTCTTGGTAACATTGCGGTTGACCCAGGTTGACCAGATCAGTGTGACTTAATCATCATAAGCAGAAGGAAACAATTGCAACAAGTGGCGGAGCTAATTAACTTAGGTCCCTTCACTAAAGGGACTTTCTCAAACTTACGTGTCTCATGTCCACAACCTTTGGCCTGCCTAAGCGTTCAACCAATTCTGACTGTGTAGATACCTCTGACAACCAAGCAACCTACAGCCATTTACTATGTACTATGTACCATGGATCTGTATATATTTATTACCAACATACTCCCTATGGTTCACAAGAAGCAGTCAGGTTATGAACACCTATTTACACTGTGTCAATACTCTAGGATCTCTACCGACAGTCTGTTAGTTACAAGGTACAACGTAAAGTGCATGTTTTACCTATTAAGTGTGTTTAAACCCATTTACTTTAAAGCCTGTCTTTCTCTCTGTCTGTACAATAATGCAGCTGTGGAGATCATCTGAGACACTAAAACAAATGGTCCCCTGATGTAATCACAAGAGGGCTGGAGGAAGGGCATTTTCAGCAAGAACCTTGACAGCAGAATCTGCTTCTGTTTAAGTCTTACTTGTTCTCCTAGGAGAAGCAGTAAGAAAGAATATTTTGCAAAAGGTTTGTATTTATGTGCATGGCTGTCAGTCCTAAATGTTGCTCCTTGTCCTTATAATAATTACACTGAATGCTCAGTGGAAATGTTTTCTAGATTGAAATAAATAGAATCAATACAGACACTGCACTGTCACATTGCATGAATAAAACACACCGATGGATACTCTTGGCTAGTATTCAACAGGGATTTGGTCATCACTATTGCTATGCAAACTGCATTTTAAACAGTGTGCTAGCAGTTTAAAAATTCCATTTCTGTCTCACTTTTATCTACTGTTGTTACCAGTAACTCCTAAGATTCCTCAAATAGAAAAAGTTGCATATTTACCTCTGTCACACAGCACAAAGGAAGAAAAACATTTCAGAAAACAGATATGCACAGCTGTAAAACCTTAAGACTGGATACGGATCTAGGGGATAGACATTATATAAAAATTACTCAACATATTTTTACAAGTTAGCTTCAAATCATCTGCATTTCTTGTATGTATTTCTCCAACATCAGACCATCCTTTTTTCATGCTGCCTGACGAACTGCTACAGTAAAAGAGACTCCTGGACCATCCTTCAGAGGATCTCACAAAATGACTGCCAAACTTCTAAACATGGTCACTTCCTTTATCATCCCAAACAAAGGTTGTTTCAGTTCACTGCTAAGGCACTGAAGCATGTACAGGTCTCATCTGATTACAGAGAGCCTGTAACACCCTGAGGCAGTAGAGACTGTCAACACAGCTCTCGCTGTGTGCTAAGACAAATGTCCTGCTGGGCAATCTCTGAGTCAAAATGGAAACGCATCTTCTGAAACAAATTAGGGGTAAGGACAAGGGCTGTAAATAGGCCAGGCAGACAGAAAGTTTATAAGGTATTATTAAAGGAGTTTCTATTGAGCTGTTAGAAAGAACCTTGACCCTGGTGCTGTTTTGTAAGTCTAAGTATTCTTAAGTATTTTATTTCTCTTGTCACCTGTTGCTAGTAGTATATCTAAATTAACATCTTCTGAGCTTGTCTTGCTTTCGACACACGAGACCACACAGAATATGTAGAAAGCTCACAAAGAAGGGCTGTGCAGAGATCTGCACGCTAATGGCATAATTAGCTCTTGCAAGAAAAGCAGTCTTGCTGCATCAGCACAGAGCGGCTCCCACCTTCATCCAGCCGGCTGAGAGGCAGGGCTAATTCACCTGGGCACAGGGCTGCTCTACCGCAGCAGCGCGGCGCTGGGGACCCTCGTGAGTTAGAGTTATCCCTGCACGGCAATAGCCCCGCACAGCAACGCGCATACCCCTCCTTCTCATCACAGGGAGGACAGTCCTTTCAGAACTTCTCGCTGTCTCTGCTGAGTAAGAGGTGAATAGAGAATGCTTTAATAAAGATGTGCCACTCCGTCAAATCTTTCATTGAAAGATCTCCAAGTCTTCTCCAAACATGTGACCCTGCAGCCACTTTGTCATCTCTTTGAGGTATAACAGACGTTATGCATATAGTTGTATGGGGATAATGTTACATGGAGAGGACAGAAAATCCTGGCACCACTGCAGTCAATGGCAAAAATTCTGTTCCTTACTGGAGCTCTGCTTAGGGACTTGTCTCTCCTGACACACTGCAGCAGAAGCAAACTGGAGCAATCCTGTCTCCCAGTCTTTGTAACCACTGAACAAGACTATGTCCTGAATTTAAATCCTGAGGGTTAAACATTCCCAAATAAATTACTGTTAATGCAGATCACTTTAAAGCCAAACTAGTCTGGGCTACATTGTTTAAACATTAAGTTCTGCAGGTTTACTTCTCTAATCTACCTTCTTTTTTTCCTTCTTCTTAATTAATTTTCTGGTCATCTGTGGCTTAGCAAATGATTGATTCAGTAGATATCTACTCCCACATCTGGGCTTTCTTTACACAAACTCACAAAAATGATGAATCTTCTCCTACATAATATTTTATTGCTTCATATGTCCATGCTTTTGGTATTTTAATCATAACTAGAGGCTCACACACTCGTATCTCAGCATGTATAGTACACCAGGTAAGCCAAAAAAAACATTTTAAGTTGAAGGCTTGCCCAGACATCTAATATCACAAAAATCTGAAAATTTCTTTTGCTCTGAGTCACAGATAAAAAAATCTACTTCATAGAACATTTTGGGGGAGGGGGAGAAAAAACAGCCACGTAAATCAAGATCTCTAAAAGCATTTGTAGGGAGCATTTCCGTTCCTATGCCTTGTCTCTCAATTAGGCTGCTCAAACGGCCAGTGATTGTCTCTGACATTACAACAGTGACTGCCATACAGGCAAACTCAAACAACGACGTGGTAAGTGCCCAGCGCAGCAATGATCCCTGGCGATAATGTGCTACTTTTCACTTACACGGAAATTCACAAATGCTGGGATCAATCCAGCAGTACATGAACAGCAAAGTTCCTACCTATCTCTGCCTGCAGTGCAGGACAGGTTGATTTCAACCCACCCATTTTAAATAAGTGGTTTAGTTATTTCTGAAAGAGCTCGATAGCTAAGCACAGAATTTAATTTTTTACAGTTTATTATATTAACAAGCATGGAGTGATGTATTTTTCTCCACTAAATGATTTTTTATTCATGGTTTGTGCAATTTCGAGTTGAGATGGAAGCTGGAGCTTTGAGTCAGAACAGTATTTTAGAAGTGTTTTCTAACAGCTGGGTAAATGATATTAGAATTTCTAGTAATATATGGAAAAGCTTACCAAAACATAGTATTTAAAAACTAACAGATCCAGCAAACAAAGACAATATTAACTGTAGTTAAGGAGATAAAGCAGTTGTTTTTGGATCACAAATGCTCTTCAGGCACCTAAAAAATTAGTAGAACAGACTTCCACATCTATTTTTATTCACGGACCACAAGATGAAAAAAAGCTTTCCTCCTTCAGTTTTGAATAAGCTTCTCAACTCTGAATTACCTAGTTTCTGAAGCAGGTAAGATAAGACAACTAAAATGGAGTCGTTCAGTCTAAAAAAGTCCTAGTGCTTAGTCAGAAACCACCAATTCAGTGGTTTTACTTTCTCTTAAACACTGGCAGGAAACAGCACACCGCTTGCCTCTTTAATTTCATGTAAGTTATCTTATTAGACTACTTGAAGCTTAGTTCTTAGTACAGATGGTCATAAATGCACATGAAATCACAATGTTTTATTTTAAACCATTTAGCATAATAAAATATTAATAATTGCAATATTTTTATCCATCCTGCTCCGGTGGCTTTTGGTTTAGCAGTGGAAAATCAGGCTTGCCAGCTAATTAATTCTTTTGATTAATTGTAGTTATTATCATTGTCATAGATTTTCAAAGCCAGCAGGGACGACTGCACTCATTATTCTCAGACGACATGCTACGTAAGTTAACAGTTCAACAGACCTCATCCAACAAATCTCTTCCCCATGTTGATCCTCCTGTATCACTATCAAGTCATCTCATGGATAAAGCAAATAGCTCAAGCATCTTAAATATCCATTATTAGGCCTGTTTTCCACATCTTTCATCATTCTGGTGACTGTTTCCCAAGTATTTTCAAAACTGAACTAGAACAAGAGACTCTCAAACAATACGTGAAGAGGCAGTAACATCTCCTTACTCCTATCTGTTATTCCCTTGCTCACATAGTTCCATTCACATTCTGTGACAGCTATGGCACTGGGATCTGATGTTTAATCGGCTATCTGCCGTTACTCCTTTAGAGCTTCTTAGTGTCACTTCATACATCTGGGGATACTTCAATGACTAACTTTTAGCAAGGAATGAATGACTCTGTATTTGACTATAAATGGCCATACACATTTGTCAATATAGCCACTTTCCCTTAATAGTTTTTGATATTTATAATTCACTAGGTTGCTGATAGGTTCCCACTTTCAAAAACTGAGAAATACATATGCACAGGTGAAGAGATTTGTTCAAGCGACACGGTGCAGTGCTCATTGAGCTAGGCTTGGCTTAAAACAAAGGAGTCTTGGCTCTCATTTCCATGTTCAGGTTACTGAATACACCGCCTAAAGCAAATGAGTGTATAATAATCACTTCAACCCCTTCATTTGCTTAGGTGCAGATGAAGAAGAGGAAACAGCACAAAGATGCAGCATCAGCAAATCGGACTGGTACCTACTGCAGCCATGATGTTCATTTTACTGGTACAATAAAGAACCGATACCCTTGCGTTTGCCCTCAGGTTCTCCTGAGAGGGCAAAAAGAGCCATTGGTCATTACCTTTCCACTACTGAACCAAAGCATGTGAACTCACTCATATGGATTCTGTATTTGCCCTTGAACTGGTGCGGGCTGCATTTGGCACTCTGCTTTTAGATCAATATATAACCCAGGCGTAATCTTATCTGGCAGGAACAGGGGTATTGGGGGGAGGGGGAGGAACACAGCCTCCAGAGGTGAGGAGAGCAGCTCTTCTAAATGTTAATGGGTTAAGAATAGAAAGGTCAAATGCCTGCCTTATCAGAAGGCCCCATGTGCAAACAGGCACCAAGCTGCAGCAATCAGAGCACAAGCTGGGTATAAATTTCAGGTGTTAGTTACTGTAGCTGTAAACCCCAAAAGCAGAATGTTGGAACTGGGAAATCTCCTAAGATGCTTCTGGTTAATACAGGTCACTGGGGAAGCCCAATTGCCAAGATTGGCTGGAGATTACTTGAGTATTATAGCTGCTGTGGAGCCAGAGATCACTTGTGAGCTGCGTGAAGGCCCCAACAAGGGTACTGTGGAAGAATACTGCAAGTGTCAACAGAATGATGTGCTGTAGGAGTGGGTATTGAACACACTGTGGATCAAACATCCTGTGCTGGCAGAGCACTGCTCCAGATTGCTCTTGCAAGAGCATATCCTTCTGGAATAAGAATATACGAGGATGGAGACAAAACATCCTTCCTTACCTCCCTGTACATACAGAGGGCACTAAAGATAGCAGAAGCTGTATGAGGATTCTGTACAGAGGGTCTTCAACTCTGCTCTGCAGTACCTCTTTGAGCATAATACATAAAGGATTGGGATGGAATAAGAGAAAAAATATATCTCCCTTAAATACGAACACATTTTTAGCCCTGTTCTAATTAATCTTCTTATTGGCATCCAAGGAAAGAGGCCAAAGGTTGTATCACATTGGACAGTAATCTTCTTGCAGATACAAGCAATCAATCTGAAGTAACAATGAAGTGTACCAACACGCACTGGTGTGTAGTTACTCCATTTTGAGTAACATTGCATGGGACCTACACTTACCGTTTAACAGTCCTTTCAGTCTGGCACCTTTTGCCTGCAATAAGTTGTCAATAAAATTAATCACCCAACCGATTCCCATTCTCAGGAAATATCGGCAGTGAGCAGCCATGTTTGAGAAGATTGCTGTTCCCTCTCTCCTGGTACAGGGATTGCCCCAGGAGATGGCTACCTGAGTTTGAGAAACAGATACAGGATAGCTACTTGGCATGGTTCCTGCCTTACTGCAGAACAAAGAGCACTATTCTTGTCAGCCTGTTCCCAGCTGGAAACACCTATCAAAGGATAGGGTTAATCACCAAGAAGGAATAATAATGACAAATAAAGCAAGACTAAATATATTTTATCCCACAAAAGGGATAAACAAGGTTTGTGCTCATAGCTCAGAGATCATATTCTAACCATTAAATAGCTATTTTAATTGGTAAAGATATGGTTACATTTAAAAAGAAAAAAGAAATGCACCCATATGAAGCCGTTGCTCTCTGAAAGGCAATTTTAGTTTAGTGCCTTCATGTTTGTTCCACAAAGTGATTACTCTGCAGTTAACTGGACTAGCCTCTAACCCCAGGCATAGGGGAGAACATCACAGCCTACTTAAATTTGCGGGCTGCATCCTTTATGCAGCAGAGCTCCCAAATGGGCACAAATGGCTTATTTCATACACCAGCACTACTCAGCATCTGTTTATCCTGCAGTCTTCTGCAAGCATCTGTTCATTCGCTGACATACATGCACTGCTCTTCTGCATTACCAACCTCATTTTCAGTCTAGAAATTCTTGATTCCATTCATTTGAAAGAGCACAAATATACGGCAGCAGGCATTTTTCATACACATGGCATTACTGAGTGCTAGTAACAGTTGCTGTTTCAACCCAGAACCTACTGTATTTTCAATGACAGCTCTGATATACTAATGTTTTGTGATGTTTTCTGGCCTCTCTTGGGGAAGAAAAAGCCTTTATAAAAATGTAGGATTTTACCCTTTTTATTCAATTTAGGGAGTAAGGAATACAACCCTCCATTCCAGCAACATAGTGACATTTTCTGAGTCACTATGAATTTGAATGAAATAATTTATCATCGCTGAATGAAGCTATGGAGATTCTCCTACAACCCCTTCTGTTTTCATTATGTAGAAGGCAATTTTGAAAATGCTGCCTCAGCTTGGATGTTTATTGTGTGTACGTGTCTGCCTGCTATGAGTCCTCTCTATGCCTCTCAGTCTGACATGCGCTGTCATTTTCTTGGCTCTCAGTCACAGATGCCAACAGCGTAAGAGCAGAAGGGTATTACAGAAATACCAACTTTCTTCATCCCTGTTTAACATGTTCATATTTCAAAAGATGATTAAATGAGCACATTTACTGCAGCTGAGACTGTTTAAAGATTCAAAGGCACTGGACAACTAAAATCTACAGCCTAACACAACATTAAAAGCAAGTTCAGGAGAGACCATATGCAATTTTCTGACCCGTATTATTTCTATGCTGTCATCATTTTCAGGCATTTGATATGCTGATCTTTGGTTTAAACCCTAGAATGGCATTTGAATTTTTACCATAATAAACTTTCTCAACAGACTTTGCATTTTCATTATTCTGTCTATGTAAGCCACAAAGATATTTTTCCTCCTTAAATGTCCAATCTGCAGGGAATGGTTGTGAAACTCCATTATTTCCAGGAATTGCTGGCAACCTACTGCTGTCTGTTCTTCTCAGTATTGCCTGTATTTTCCTTGTTCAGCTTTAAAAGCCAAACTTGGTTTGCAAAAATGTCTGGGTGTCTCGATGCCAGAACTGAATAAAGACTAGAACAGGACAGAATTAGATGGTTTTATTATGCTGAAGAGCCATTAACTCACATTAAAGTCTGTAAAACAACAAAAGCATAAAACTGGAAATAGATGCTCAACCTTAAATCCTACTACTCAGAAATTTTCCTAGATATTACCAATAGTCTTTCTAAGGTCCATCACCCTTACCTAATCCCTATGATCAAAACCAAGTAGATATTATTTTTTAAGTTATAAATACTTGGATTTTCATTATTCAGTAAAGTGAAAATAATCTGCAAAGAAAGCCAGCCTAAAGGCAGTTCTTCAACATGTGTGATGTCTGCCACAATTTGGTCTTCAACAGGCAGAGGTGAAGAATGCAGACATCTCAGTTGCCCGTGAAAAGAATATACTCCAGGGTATATGGTCAAGAAAGCTGGAAGACGTGAAAAAGATTCTGAATTACTCAAAACTTTTATCAGTCATGATGGTCCAAAAGTTATAATGGAAAACTCCCCATCTAAAGGTTATCTGCAGGAACCACACTGTGATCTCAGCCACACACGGCAGTAGCTTCAGAGAAAGCAAGGGAATTACTCCAAATTTGCTTTGGCAGGACCAAGATCAGAATCTGACCACATCCAAACAAAAACCAAACAATGCTACAGGCTATAAGAACAATTATCAGTAGATGGGGTGTAAAAACAGTGAAGACCTCTGTGATTCTGATGCACTTTAGTGACTGAAAAGATTCCAGTCCTATAGTTCCTTCTCTCCAAGGTATCTTGGACTTCATTCCGTGTTCCTGAGGAACTCCTGACAGACAGCTCTAAAAACATATCTAACAAACTCACAACTGCCTGAGCTTCTTTGGCTAAATATTCGCTTGCATTCAATTTGGGAAAGCCATAATATATGGAGCGATGTCTGAAGCCTGCTTTCTGGGAAGAGGAAATCGACCATACACAATGTCAACCAAGTTCATTCCTAAATGCAAACCACATTGGGCTGTCGAGCACGATAATAAAAACCTGCTGACCTAGTTTCCTGCAGAACAAAATCCTCTGTCTTCCCTCCTCCCGTGCCAAACCTAAATCAGATCTCCTTCTCTGGAGAAAGAAATTAACCCTTTGACTAGCAAGGAAAACTCTAATAATGACCCTTAACACACACAGAGCGTTTCACACCATGAGAACAGTATGTAAATAGTAATTGGTCCATCCCCACAACTCTGCAAAAAGGCAGGATTATTACAGGATGAAAGTAAAACACAGAGAAGGTCAGAGATCTTAGCAGAGTTCAGCAGAGAACATAAAATTTCTCTTCCTTCAAAACGATTTTGAAGTGTGAAGCTCCATGCTCTAACCACTTTGCTTGGTAATCCCGCTACATTTGCTCTATGCAAATATAAAACCTTCATTCATGACGTGGCAAAAAAAATAACAGCACAGCTCAGCTTTTTGAAAAACTGCAATCAAACTGCTCAAGAAAGGACTATTGTTCTTCCCAAATTTTGCAATGTCAACTTGCAAGTCCATTTCTGGTAGATCAGAGCTGATTGTATTTGCTCCAAGTGTTTGGTGAAAGCATTCACTTTTAATGGCTTCACTTCCTCAGTGATGCAATGTTTCATTTGAAGGGATGCCTGGGGGAACTTCAGAATGGACACAGAATGCAAAAATAACAGGGCATGTCACAACAAACTCAGCCAGGAAAATACAAATGGGAATTCTCTTGCTGTAGGATGCTTCAAAAGGCAGCCCTGTATCAAGTTGCTGCAGAGCAGCATCCCACTGCAGTCAGACAGAAGCATTTGGGGAGCCTCAGATTCAAGACTGCTGAGAACACCTTTGCTGGTTCACACTGATACTGTCAACTGGAGGAGCTTTCAATCATCTGTCAAACCGGGTTTTATTAATGGAAAGAGCAGAGATAACAAATTCAGTGCCTAACTGCTATATAGCTTTACAAGCAGTCTTTTACAATGAGATGGCCAAAGTGCAACCTGCAAGTGAAATTGCTAAGAGAGCTCTGTACTGCAGCCAGCGCTTTCACCACTGTTACATGAAAGAAGACACTGCAGTAAATACAGTTTAATCATGCATTGCTCCCTTACGAACTGAGATAGCTTTGCCTACAACTAGACAGTACCCCAGGACCTGAAACCTCTCCATCACCACATGCTCCACTGGCATCTGTCTCACAAGGTGCAGTACCCAACTTCCTGACAAGCTACCAAATAGAAACCTCTGCATGGCAAAGTTTGAGAGCCTCTGCTACACAAAGCAGCCTAGTTTATTAACATATAATTGGAGAAAAGACTGAAACAGGAAAGTGAAAACTAATGAGCATGCTAGCAATACCATTTTACCTGCAAAGAAGTACTGTCTCTGTCAGTTTGTCAATCTGCAGGGAAGCTGTTAAGAGAGTACAGGCTTACAGAGCAAAGACAGCACTTAACATAGCATAACCTTCAGGGAGTTTGAAAGTGAAGAACAAAGAACCTGGATTAGATAGCACTGCAAAGGTTGTCCTAACTATGTCTATTCTCTGGATGCTGCATCTTCACAGGTAAACTCCATAAAAGCTTCTGCTCCAGCTTTGAAACAAGGAAGACAAAAGTCCGAGTTCTCACAGACTTATTATTAACATTGGTCAGGGTTAGAAATGTGATGATGGAAAAAGCATCTTATTCATCATATCTGGTCCCTGAGGAGTTATGAGTTGTATATGCTTATTTTATTGACACAAACAAGTTTTAACTTCTATTGTCTTACAGAGGAAGAGCAGGCTGAATTCAATTCTGGCTCACGCATCATCTGCAATTCTAGCCAAATCCCAGCCACACAACTTTTATTACTGGGAGGATGTCAGAGGCAAAAGACGCAGCTGGATATTCAGATCCCAGACTGAGTTTTGCTGTGCTGGCAGTTAGACAAACCAGCTTTTGATTTGTATGTAAACAGAGCCAATCTGAACTGGAAGGTCATTAAGAGAAAACACATTTTACACAACATCCATTGCACAGTTGCTTTTCCAACTTTCCCCATACTAACATTTTTTTAAACAAGACTTTGTCTTCTTGTGTTGACTGTTCCAATGACAATTTCTGGTCCCACTGAAGTCAACGGCGAACACCCACTGATTTTGATGAGACCAGAAGGTGGCTCTGAGGGAAGAAAGACGTCCAAGATTCTACAGCTCCAGTTCCACCACCTATGTGGAAGAACTGGGTTGATGTAGACCCAAAACATATGTTGTATAAAAACACAGAATTTGTAAGTCTACATTCTCACAATAATTCCACTGAGTCTTTAGTGTCTGCAGTCCAAACATTGCTATCCCTATGAAAAATAAAATACTTCAATCAACATGAAAGTAATTAAGCTGCTTTTATTACTCAGGAGTGATGTCCACAAAGCAATTTTTTTTTTTCTAACCTGACACTGTCTTCTTCTATAAAAGAGCCAGAAAGGTCCCCACTGAATGCCCTGCAATTATTTTTAGGGTGAGGCAAAATTCTCACCAATTTCCTTCACCCCACGGTCCTGTCCCAAAGGCCCCAAGGACACCCTGCTTCTGTAGCTCATCAACTCAACCCTTTGAGTCTGCCATAGAAGGGGATGCTTCCCACTCATCCCTCAGACACTGTATGCACTGCTTCCTATGTTCTCTTACTAGCTGGCAGCATAGGAGATGCCTTCTGACTTCAATGGGAATTTTGAAAACAAACACAAGAAACGAGGATTATATTGCTGGCACTCAGCAAGACAGCATATCATGGCATTTAAAGTGGTCCAACAGCCTTTGACACTATGCCTTGTAATTGGAAACATTCTGTCCTTAATAAGCCTAACAAAGACCTTGCTCCCAAGGCTCAGATATTGATTATTCCATAAATTTTCTAGTGACTGTCTGAACTAGCAAAGGTAGATGAAGGGAACAGGAATAAACCAACAACTTGTGTTAATGTCATGAGGCCCCTGAACACACTGAAAGTTCTTGTATCACAGAGACTGAGGCAACCTGGGGGAAGTTACTGCAATTACCTCCAGCTACAGTGTGAATACAGATACACACTACCTGTGGGAGCTACCTAATATGCCTAGGATCCTGACCTTTAGGAAAAACAGGAATCAATATACTTGCCCTTCTCTAGACTGAATCCCAAAGGGGAGTTTGACCAAGAGAGGCTGCAAATCCCCTTCCTCTGTTTTCCAGCACAGTAATTACCTGACATGCAGAAAATGCAAGTCCATTGCAGATGCAACTGGATGATGTTTCCAAACCATGTCATAGCCTCAGATCTCACAGCTTTATTTTAACTGAGGCACTCAACATTTTGTGCTGTAGCTACAATTAAAACAAGATTATGAGAACACACAAAGAAACCACACAGTTCTTGTGAACAAGGCGTTAACGCCCAATCCATTATTATGAGAAGGCTTTTAAGACTGTTCCCAGTAGAAATAGGAATATGTTTTCCCTGAGTAAGCTGGGAGGAATGCAGAGATTCAAAAGCTTAAGCTGAATCCTTGCTAGATTTCTTTCTGTTTGTTCCTCCTCTTTGATTAACTTACTGTGATTATTTGATATAACTGTTACTCTTTCAGGAAAAGACTATTTTCTCTCATAAAAGACCTCAGTTTGCCTATAATTAACAGCAAGGCGTTTGCAGCTGCAGGTTAAAATGAGTGACTAACAGAGATGTTGCTGGGCTATCAAAGCAGGGAACCTTCTGGGGGCAAAGGGGAAACGCCTGTCATTCTCTATTAGTTCCTCAGGGTGTCTGTTGGCAAAACACACTGTATTGTTCCACTGTGTAACTGGCAAAATAAATTGGTTGTTATAGTTTGTCGTGTTTAAAAGGGGACTCTTGGGTATTACTGCTGAAAACAGCTTTTATCTGATGACCATATATTTCTATAGCTTACTAGCACCATGAAGAAAGTCCACTCAAAATATTTTAATATGAAACCCTGAATTTTATACTGGAAACCAGCAAACCCAAAGACATTTCTTTCTGCATGGACACAAGTGGTCTAGTTACAGAATTGTTCCAGTCAGCATATCTCTTTGTGTTACCAGGAGACGGCAAAGCTGGGACGTGAACCATCTGCAAATTCCGGATGGGTCATTGAAGCTTTCTTTGGTCCAAAGAAGATGCCTGTCTAACATATGTGAGGGACTTTTAAAGGCCATTAATGAAAGAATAGTAAAAGGCATTTCTGAAGGTATGAACTAAGAATGAACAAAACAATAAATAAATTGACTTCTAGTGGATTTTCCTGTTCTAGTGCATTTCCCTGTCTTCAGCCCTAGCTAGTTTTCCCAGAATCCTGAAACACAGCTGTTATGCACAGCCTTGTTTCTTTTCTTACTATCAGCTTACCAGTGCTGATGTTTCTGAAGTTGAATCAAACTTGTATCAGCTCTGTAGGATGGCTGGGACCCCTATATTTCATGTTTTAAGATCAGTATTTCTTAGGTTTTATTCTGCTAAAATAATCTTGAGCATTAAAAGTATAAATCTCAATGCTTAGTATTCTAATTTGATTTCCATAAAGACATTTTGTCCTTTAGCAGTACTCTTTCACTTTCCACTGCATTTATTCAGAGCCCTTGGCTTCTCTGGCCAGACTCTTGCTCTTAATCAAATCCTGCTGTGACTTCACTGACATGATTTGACAGGTCTCTGTTGACATCTGAAGGAGAATCCTTGAATGTTTTGAAAAGGACCATTGCTCATTGCTCTACAGAGGTAATCTGGGGGACACGGCCCTTTAGCACTGAAAGGATCATTTTCCCTTTCACCACCGACCCTTCCCCCTTTTTGTACAGCAAGGAAGTTAATTATGCTAGAAAGCTGAGAAAGGACCTGGTTCACAGAAGCCCCAGGGAAAAAAAAGGGCAGATTTCCTTATTGAGGAAAATATCTAACTTAGGACAAAATAGCTAAACCTAACTTACTGCAATACAAGGCTTTGTTTCAGAAGTAGCTTTCCTGGAGGGCAGAGAGACATCTCAATCCCCAGAAGAATTTCCTTTTAAATTATTGCATAGAGCAACACTTACGAAAGCACAAGCCAGAAGGCAGACTTTGATATAATCCTTTTTATAAAGCGTTCTGATGTCCTAAAATATCAGCATGAGCTGCCATGTGGTAAGCGTTTTGGAAAAATTATCATAGAATGGTTAGAGTTGGAAGGGACCTTAAAGATCATCTAGTTCCAACCCCCCTGCTCTGGGCCGGGACACCTTCCACTACACTGGGTTGCTCAAAGCCTCATCCAACCTGGCTTTGAATATGATTATTTATCTGTTTATTTAGAAATGTAAATAAAAACAGGTGGCCAAATATTTTATTGTCTTCTCAGAAAGAAAACAGTTTAAATGTCAAGAGTTATACTAAACAAAGCGAAATTTGGCTACAGTGATTACATAAACATCAAGATACCCACCTGACTGACAAAGGCTTCGTGCCTTCTTGTAATGGTAAAGCATGTTAGTATTCAGGACTATTATGTTTGACTGATTCTGAAGTTGTAGGTTGATTCCCCTAGAATACACACTGAATGTGTGACCAACTTACATCTAAGATTTTCTGGTCCCACAGATGCCATTCTTAATTAAAGAAAATTCTGCAAAAAATAAAGACCTTTACAGGGTTGCTGGGACAAGTAAGATGAAGAGAATCCCATCGCTCACTACTGAAATATGAAGCTCTTGAATAAAGCATGGTAGCAATTTTAATCAGCACATAGACCAGCTCTTCAGAATTAGCAATAAAATGTCAAACTATAATACCACGAGGAACTTAGGAAGACAAATTGAAATAATTACCCCAATTATTTCAGCAAAATTAAAACTATTAAATACTGATCCCAAAATATGAAATATGACAACAAGGAAAGAAGAACACATTGGGCAATAATATCACCTTTCTGATCAGAAACACATAAGTAAGATGAATACACTTTAAAAAAATCCCATCCAGCAATATGACACAGGTCTGCAAATGAGTGAGTCAGAAACTGGTATGAAATCACCAATAGCTTTGCCACCAGACTTGACTGAGGCCAGGATTTTCTCTCTGCACTTCTCTCGGTGCCCTCAGTTTTCAGGCAAGCTTTCTTAATTGCAGTACATATTCTTACTATATAGCTTGCATCTTGAGCTTTCATGCAGTCAGCACCCTGCATTCAAATCAATAAAGCCATCAACGAACCCCCTAAGTACAGTAAAACCAAACTGGATCAATGGGATATACTTCTTAACTGTCTGTATGCATGTTTCAAACTTCTAATAAAAAGGTTCAATATTCCAGTTACATTCTCTGAAAGGTCTGAGTGTTTTTATATCTTTCTGATCATCACCAACAGACACAAACACTATTTACTTAAGGATATATTTTTCCCATGACCCTACAGACTCACTTCTCTGACATGGGGAGCTCATGGAAGGAAGTTCATTAGAAGTTAAACATGAGGAAGTGCAATGAAGCCTATTTACCTTGTAGGGGGAAAAACCAAGCCCAACAGCAAAGAATTATTGGGGGGGTGGGCAGGGAGAAAAGAAAAGAATTTGAGCCTCTCTGCAGCCTCATAAAAAACTTGCAGATAGCCTGTGATTCTGCATGGGCAGATGCCCTCTCTCCTGTGCATTGTCTAATCAGAGCCCTTTTGGACTTAAGTGAAATAATAATAATAAAAAAGCGAATGGAGTGCAATTTCCATGGAAACTTGGAAACAGATGTTACATTATTTGCAGTAAGCCTTTGTACTGTGAATGGAAAATTTTCTAGTTTACACAGATCTTGGCTATTATTTTCTTTGCAGTGCAAACTTGGGCCAAATATTTTCTGTCATATTAAAGATACAAATAGTCAGTTTTACTTTCTGTCCAGTACAACCGCGCACAAAATCTTCAGAAGCTGCATTAAAATGCCCGGTATTTATCTTTCCATGAATCCAAAACAGATATAGAAAAAAAGAGTAATTTAGGCTTCCTTTTTGCTTGGTCTCTTCAGAAACTGAAAACAGCTTAGAAAACATCTCCTGTTTACGTGTAATGTTACAGACTAGTGGACAGCCAGAGCATTGGCAGATGTGCCCAATGCTAATGGGAGCTTAACTAACTCTTAATATTAGATCAATCAGATACTAACTCCTGGTTTTCTATATACCATGAGAGAGAGCTTTCTAGCTCAGGAGCATGTATTCACAGATTAATTACTTACAGATAGCTTTCTCAGCTATAAGTAAATTCCCAACAAAGTACATTTACAAGTCTAAAACCATGGCAATGACTTGTGACCTGACAACTGGTTTTGGAGACCAGAGCACCTTCATCTCACTATGTTCTCAAGACCAGACAGAGCAACAACCAAGAAAACCTGTAGCAGTGCCATATTAAACAACAGCACTCAAAGCAGCTCTTACGTGAACATTTTTTCTCTTCACATTGTTACTGAAGCATCCTTTTCTGCGTATTGTAAAGAAAAGGGAAGAAAAAGTATCTCCGTGTTTTATGATAATTCCGGACTTGCTTTTTACTTCTTTACAAGCTCTCCTCTTGCTAAGCTGAACCTTGTCTTTGCCACACATCTCAAGTACAAATCAGTTATTCAGACTTGTTCCTCTCAAGATGGAGGGAGCTCTGCCCTGCTTAGCAAGTACTCATGTCCTTTGCATGGATCATTTGCCCATACATTTCTAAAGCAATTTAAACGTTAAGCTAAATCTAGCAGCAAAGTCTAACACACGCCTAAAGAACAACAGAATTTTTGGTGAAAATGGATGTCCCTTTTTGTTTGCAGTGCAGCCACATGCTTTATAAATTAGACCCTTCTGCCACCATGGAAATGTCCAGCATCTGATTTATCTACTATTTTAGACATATCATTGTAGCAAATTTTTCAGTTGAGTTAGTCTGTGTTTGCATTAGAGGTATCTATACCACTCATATTTTAGCTATGCTCATTTTACCTTCACTGCAGATCTGTAGAACTATACCAGTCTTTGTGAAAATTAAGCTGGTACCATGGCACAGAAAGATAATGATCTCTTATTTTTACAACTACAAGAAAGTCCACTGTTGCATAAGATGATAAAAATGTACCAAAAGCACAGAGTTTACATTACTATTTACATAATTAATGAAGTGACTTTTATCTTATATGAGTTTCAGACCTCAGTCTCTTGCTACTCCTCCCTCATCCAGCAGCAGGAATAATAGTGACAGTACAGAAATTAACTCTGAACAATGCAAGTCCTAGTTCTGAGCTGGGCTGCTCCAAGTATTAAGCCTAATGTGTGAATGGTAACAAAAGTGGACTGTAAAACTTTTCTCCCTTAAAAGCAGCTGTTCAGTTGGTGCAGTGTTGGAGCTATGATAATTACATGCCAGCTCAGGGGACGCCTCTGCAAATTTGGTGCCTGACCTGTGCTATTCACAAGTAGGAAGAGTCCAGTGCTCTAATCTAAAATAGTCTGGAACAACCTGTCTGCATGCCCATCTGCTCACCTACAGTAACTGGGTGCTGCATGGTAATGCATGCCCCTTTCCATTCCTGCCTTCTACAGCAAAGAACTCTTCTGCAGGAGATTCACGTGGACGTCAGATGTCTAGGGCTGAAATGTAGGTACAGTTTGGGACCACATTTGTGCAGATTTGAGTTGCCTTTAACTGACGTGACAAACACAGTGACAAGATCAAACATCTGCTGAAGAGTCAGTGTAAAGCTGTTGTTTGGTAGAGATTGAACTAGTCCTCCCCTAGGAATCCCGGCTACACTTGAGAGAGTCACGGTTTAAGGCAAGGGACTCTTTAATAAGGATTTGGTCTTTAACACAGATTTCATCATAGGCTGACTGACTGAAGCTTTCTCTTTACAAGTTCACACGCAATTGAAAATGTCATGTTGATTTTATACCTGCCTAGCCAAGTGAGATTACAGAGCAAATCAATCACCTTGCTTTTCAGATATATTTCCCCTTTTACATCTTGAAAATTCTACTCACTCACTTGTAGATCATGCAAAGAAAGAGGAAGCAGCATGACTCAGCTCCACACTACAATGGCTGGAGCAGATCCAGACCTAGCAATCCTTTGGGCTTTCCTTACCAAAATACAAATCTGCAGCTTGGATAAAGTAAAGCATCCAGTGTTTGTACAAGAAATGTTAGATGGGCAGCATGCCAGCAGCAGTCCTTAAGCAATGTGCTAGTTCTTTACATTGATGGAAAATTATCTTCTGAAGAGTTAGGAATGGAACAAAAAAAGCCAAAGGGCTCTGATCTTAAACTGTGCCTACGGAAGACAAAATGCTAAAGAGGAACAGCCTCCTGAACAGTATTCCGTAGACATGAATTTACATGGAAATCTAGCGATAGATAATGTATTAATTTAGCAAGTTTCACATCATGCCATGCTGGCAAATATTTTTGTATGATCTGTAAATTACAGAAGTCATAACAGAGGCATAGGAAAGCTACTGACCTTAAGAAACCCAGGAACTTTGAGTAAGTTTCAAGAGCCCTGAGTCCCAGTGTTTTGTCTAATCCGCTGGAAAATAGTACTCTAAAAATCAGTTACTCTAAAAATTCAGTGTCATCTAGAAATTATACCTGATCCTCTACCATATTGCTGACACCTGATCCATAAATGTTTTTCATAAAGAGCATCCGCATGGTGAGTTATTGCAGAGTAAATAATGCACTGTAAAGACACTTCACTGTGTAAACAAGCTCTGAGCAAAATTCAGTGAGGACTACACTTCAGTTCACTCCCTGAATGCACAACAAAGTTAGATGATGGTTATCTCACAGCAATCTGACCTCAGAGATAAAGACCTGAAATCTAAACGCCTTTCTTAGAACAATGTTGTACATTCTAGTCCATGCCCAGAGGCTCTGGGCAATGGGATGGATCTGTCTTTTCAGGCACTGCATTCACTGGGGGGAATCGTTTATCAGTCATTACTTATGTAAAAATGTGTAATACTAGTAATGAAAGTAATAAAGAAGCATGATCCAAGCTATTGCTCTGAAATGGCCCTCACCTTCCTACAGAGCAAACCAAAATATTACTTGCAAAAAGCGGTCCTCTGGACTGTGTGTGCTAGGGGGATGACCAAGCAGTATCGGGAAACTTGCATCACATACTAACCAACCTCACACTGCGTTAGAGGATGAAAAGCCAGTAGGCTTCTGGGCTCTGTGTTAATTTCAAAAGATGGTTCATTGAGCAGACTTTATGCTTCGCAAAGCTTAGCAGCTTTTTTCCTTATCCCTCCCCAAAACGTTTTGGGCATTGTCATATGATTGTACTACAAAACTTTAAGTTATCCAAAATCAGTTCATAAGAAGTGAACAGAAACATCTCTTTTCATTCCAAAGGAAAAACAACTCCTATGCTGTTTTCCTAAGTGAGCTGAAAACTTGGAGAGAAACCTAAAGCTAAAAAAAGCAAAGAACTCAAGAAGATTCATATTCTGGACTGCGGTTTCTGTTGCCTTAGCTCAAGGGAAAATATGTTCACGGGAAAAGGGCCTGCCTGGAGCCAGATTTTTTTCAACTCTGACTTTTGTAGTTGGTGTGGCTTTAAATCAGTATGTTGCTATTAAAATTATTTCTTCATAAACAAAAATATTCTTTATTGATTGTATCACAGTTGTTTACAATTGAAACAACCACTTGTACCTTGTTTTCTAGCAATTAGTGTCTAGTTCAGCTCCTATCAACCCTAGATAGAGAGTGATCGGTCAATTTGAGAGGCCTTTACAATGTTAGTTCTGAGTTCCACTAATTCAAAGTGTTAAATCACCATCCCAGAAGAGAGTTCCTGAATTAATTCCGAAACAAAGAAGTGTCAGCTTTATCACCTACCTTTGTATCTACACTCAACTAAAGAAAACAACATCACACCTTAGAAAAACAGAAATCTTGCATGGCTTAATTTGAAAGAATCTTACTTTCAAGTTATTATGGACTGACTTCAATACTGCAGTTCACCTTTGTCTTTAGTCAGGACTAAACCAGATTATATAAATATAATAGAATTACACATGAACCCTGTGAAGACTAGCCTACAGATAAACCTGGCACAGGCAGTTCAGAGAATTTGTAATTTTGTGTATAACACTGCAACAAGTGTAACAAAATGTGATCATGCTGCCCAAACGCACTTGTGCTAGACCCCAACAAGTATAGTTATAATTATTCTAAATGCTGTATCAACAGAGCTTAACCGAGGTATTATGATCCCCATTATACACTTGAATTGTCTTCTGCATTAATTAGATTTATGTGTATTAACAAAAATATCTAACACGGTCTTTTTTTGACATTCCTCACGACTTTTTAGAATGATACAGTAAGCTTTCACTGAACATTAAAGTGACCTTCATCTCCTATCTAAAAATTGCAATGAAATTATGCTATAAACAAAAACCAGTTACCTGTGATCAATGACTGTTACATCAGAAGCAGGAATCCCCAGAAGAAAACAACTCTGTTCCAGTTCTTTCTTACGAATCTCTCCTTGATTGTAGTAATTTCCTGAAAATAGCAAACACCACAACACCGTCTTAGTTTAGGTGAGCTTGGAATGAATTCCTCTTTTCTTTCTCAAAGCATTAAGCATGAGCATCACACATTAAGTAAAAGGGCACCATTGGAGGAACAGATACATTGCAAGGGACAAACTCCATAGCTTTTACCCGCGCAACACCCGGCTTAGCTCAGGGTAAAATGCTGAGGCAAAGATCTGCCCACCTTGACTACATTCCTCACATTTATGCACTGAGGGTGGGTTTCAGCTGTTCACGAGCTTATTTGGCAAGGACATCAGAAATTGCCATGTCTAATCAGATCAGTGGTCCAAACAGCCCAGTATCGTCATCCTAAGACTGGTCAAAGTTAAATGCTTCTGACAAAGACCCAGGAGATCTTCCAAACAACAATTCTGGAATAAACTGATTCCAACCATCTGTTTGATTAGCAGATGTCTTATTCCTTAAAACATCACAATTTCTAGCTCTTCTGAGTATTTTGTTTGGGCTTTTTGTTTTATTTTGGTATATGCCTAATCTACTTCTGAACATTGTTAAATTTTTAGCAAGATCTTTTTTGGTGAATTCCACAGGCTGACCAGGCTTTGTGGGGAAAAAAAGGAGTCTTCTAATATGCATATACACGGACTAACTGCTTACACATTATCTGAATGGAAGTCACCAATATACTACAAAACAATTGAGCAAGATTTTTTCATAAACACAGGAGAAACTGCCTCTGTAGTGAGGTGACTAAAAGTTGTTACCATTGGCAAATTTCCAAGCTGTCTCTGTAAAAGAGGTTAGTGGGATCTTAGTCCACTTTTGTAAAAACAAGTATTCACAACAAATCAGTAATAATTAATCTCCTTAGAAAGGGCCAAAGAGTCACTCCTCCATGCTGCCGTGAACTCCCTCCTGTACTCTTAACAGCATAGGCCCACAGAGCCAAGCTGAACAGCAGGTCCAAAGTACTTGGAACAGAATTGTTGAGGTAACACATGGAGAGCCTGTCCCGTGGGGTATTCTTTATGTGATTAAAGTTTATAGTATATTCTGGGCCAATTCTAATGAGCAGTAGTTGTCATATAACATTAGGACACTGCAATAGAACACAGTGACAGAACTAGAAGGATTTGAAGAAATGAGGAATTCCATCATAGCAATCTCTGTTTTAAGACAAGTATTTTTCAGAAGTCTGCATTATTCACAGGAAATTCAGACAGAAACTAAAATGGCAAGATTGCAAAGAACTTCTAGAACCAAAAGAAGACGGGAAATCTAATTTAGATAAGGTATTTGGGAAAAGTTATAATAGACTGAGACCTACAACTAGCAAGATAATGGGATTCATTATCTTAAAACACTGCCTACTTCTTCATGGAATTATTTTCTTCTCATCTTGCCCTGACATTCCCTTATTTTTTCCTGGCATCAGCCATGCAAAGTTCATGCCAGAGCTACAATGGCCCCTTCCAGAATGTTGCCCTGTGCAGGGCAGTACTTGCAACCCAATTTTAACTTTGAAGCAATAAAATGAAAAAAATACAGCTGAGTATTAATGTATGATTCAAGTCTGTAGTCAGCTGTCTTGAATTACACTAGAACTTTTTATTGTTGTGGGTGTGAGTCATCTAAATCTAGAATTTCTCTCGAGCAGTGTTGCAATCTGAACCATCACTAGCAAGCTTTGTAAAATTTTCAAAGAGCGAATGAGTAACTAGAAAAAAACTTTCTTCTTGCAGACTGTGAACGAAGGGTTTTAGAAGACTATGACAATGATTATCTGTGTGTTTGCCCAGGAACATGTCAGCTTGCTAGTCTGCAGCTTAGATTGCAAGTTCCAGCTTCAGCAAAATTAAAGTGTGCACCTTCACTTAGATGGATTACTTGAGTACAGCAGGACTTATTTTAGACTGATGTTTTGCATGGCCATTAATGACACTAGTATTTTAAGATAACACATCTTTTGCTGCAGTGCAGTGTAACAGCTGACTGCAGGTGATGTTTTATCCAAATAGTACCACTGTTCTCAAAATACTTAACTTCTACTGAACTCAAAGGAACAGATCCATGTTCCACAGCTTGAGAAATGTGTCAGGACATCAGGAACATAAAAATGCTAGCAAGAAAAAACAGGCAGCTATTGAGAGCAAAACCAGCTGAATAGCTGATGCTGCTGGACCTCATCCATGGAGCACTCACAATAGAGTCAGCTACTCCAGAGAGCAAAGCACATTTATACTGAGTTATTATTTCAATCGAAGATTATTCA
This sequence comes from Burhinus oedicnemus, assembly GCA_008921705.1. Taxonomy (NCBI): domain Eukaryota; kingdom Metazoa; phylum Chordata; class Aves; order Charadriiformes; family Burhinidae; genus Burhinus; species Burhinus oedicnemus. Next base: position 739,431 of record VFFE01006934.1, read on the forward strand.
GTGTGTAAAAGACTGACTTTTTTTTTCACAGTGCTGTAATTCTAATTAATTTCTAAGTCATTTTGATTGACATCTGAAAACTGCAAGTACGACCGTTTCTAAGTAATGATTTTGTCTCAGTGTTACAATTTGCAGTCTTTGATCGACTCACTTGTCATCATCAATCATACAAACAATGAGAAGATGAACGATCTGAATCACCCAAAAGACTAATAAGAGACACAGAAAAATCTATTAGCTCAGTGAATGTACTCTCCTATATGGGCTGCTAGTTCCGTTACAAAGACATGCAAGAGAATACACAGGAGGGTGTCTAACACACTGAACGTTTCATGTCACTGAACCAGAAGTAAAGAAAACAGAAAATTTAACAAAATAAACAGAAACACAACACTTCTTTGGAATGTTCTCTAATAGCAGGAGTGTATTAGTCCCCAAAACTGAAATGGCAGAGTTGCACTTCAGTAATCTCTCCATAGCTGTGAAAAAGCCAAACGGGATCCACAGACCTTTGTCCTCAGCAAAGACAACTGAAAGCTCTGCAGTAAATCTTGAATGGGAGGTATAGAGTGATCAGTAAAGCCATTACACCACTGGACTTCAACAAAAGCTTAATCCCTGTCTTCTCACCTAGATGGTCTGTTAGGACAGAAAGCTTTGAAAACAAAGAACAGAAGAGTTGGCAGTGAACTAGCTGGAGCTTTCAAAAAATAGAGATGACCCTTTTCCCAGATGTAAGTAGCTGTTAGTGTAAGATGCAAATGTTTGTACCCTAAGATACTAATCTCAACATTAAAAAAAATAATCTTTAGTTTTCACTGCAGGCTCATGGATTCTGGTGTAGCAGTATGGAATCTGGAAGATCGCTAATTAAATGAGGTTGTTTCTTATGCACAAAAACCTGAACAATGTAGTAACTGAGCAGGCATCAGTTCTGCAGAAATAAAAAAAAAATAAAAATCTGGAGCTTTAGTAGATCACGAGAAGAACGCGAGACAGGAGCGTCATGTGCTGTGAAAAATCCTTGTCCTGGGAAACAGTGGAGCTTGTGAGAATCTTCCTGTTCTATTCAGCTCCAAAAAGGCCTCAGCAAGAGCACTGCTTCCAGTTTGTGATCACTGCCCTTCAAAAAAAGATGTAAACCAACTGGAAAAGTTCAAAGGAGAGAGATGAGAATGATCAGAGGTGTAGAAAACATGATCTGTGAGGGAAGATTGCAAGAAATGGGGTTGTTCAGTCTGGAGAAGATAAGACAGAAGAGGCAGATAACAGTCTTAAAATACATAAGAGGCTGCTATAAAGGGATACTCTGATTTCCATGTTCATGGCAGATAGGAAAAACAAACAAACAAGCTTAAATTACACCAATGATTTAGAAAAAAGTGATTTGAAGAAAAGCTAATGCAGCACTGACACAGACCGCACAGGCTGAGGAACATTCCTGGAGGTTCTGAGGAACAAATTTAAGACATTTGTCTCCAGCAAATGAAGACACATTGATGCTGCCTTTGGGTTGACTGATGGACAGCATGACCTCGCGTTCCCTTCAGTCCTGTTTTTCCATGATTGGATTGTTATGCAGCTGTTATTTTTAGATGCTTTACAGTGAATGTATCATTATGACACTAAAACTGGACCGTCCAAGCAAGTCCTCTAAGAGATGACAGAGTTACAAGGAGATGCAGAAAGGCCGTGCTAAACAGCGCCTTTTTACAACTTACTGACGCTTCCACACACTTTGGAAGTACCTCAGCACTGCAACAGGAGACTGGATTGTCAAACCTCTGCGCAAGGTTCAGATATAGAGGGACATTTTGCTACTGGTCGCAGCTGCTGAAACTCTGCGGGAAAGTAATATTCTGACCAGAGCCACCCACGCGCAGCAGCTCTCCAGGACACGTGGGATGTTACGGCAGCGCACAATGACCCAGAGCCATGCCATTGAACCGCAGATGGACGGCACAGCACCTCCACCACTGCAGGAGTCTTTCCCTGCAGTGCCACGCTGCCACAGCAGCACAGGCCTAGAGGACTGTGAGGTTCAGCACAGCAATGACATCATGTGTGGCATCACAGTGACATCACACGCGGCATCACAGCCGAGTGGGGTCACCCCACGGTACAGCCACCGCTCGCTGCTCCGAGGCACTGACACGCCGTCAAAGCCCAGGACTGATGTCACAGCGGGAGGCCGCACATAGGAAGACATCATGGCGGCCTTCCCATGACGTCACGGGCGGGAAGTCCGGCCTCGAGAGGCGGCTGCGGCGGCACCTCGGGGGTGGGCGCCCCGCCGTTCCCGGCGCGTCCCCCCTCACCTGCGGAGCAGCACAGCACCGCGGCGCGGGCGCCGGCCCTGCGCAAGCCGAGCACCGTGGGGGCGAAGAACATCGCTTCGTCATCAGGGTGCGCCGTCACCAGCAGAGCGCGGACGCCATCCGCCCGCGCCGCCGCCTTTCCCCTCAGGGAGGCGCGAGCCCCCTCGGCCGCGTAACGGCGCCGCAGGCGGCGCGCGCCACCGAGCAGCAGCGCGAGCGGCAGCGCGAGCAGCAACGCCAGCGCCGCCGGCCCCCAGCCCCACGGTGCCGCTGCCATGGCGACCGGCGCCGCGCTGCTCCGGCCGGAAACGGGAGGGGCGGCAGGAAGCTTCCGGGACACGAAAGGGTCGTGTCACCCACCCCCCGTCCCCCTTACTCCTCCTCTTCCCCGCCTCCGGGCGGGGCCGCTCGGCCGCTGTCGCGGAAACGTGCCCCGGCTCCGCTTCCCCAGGGCTGCCTAGGAGGAGGGGCACACCGGGAGGAAGCTCCCCGCCGCGCAGGCCTGGCAGGGTCCCAGCCGGGGTGTGAACGGGGGCCGTTCTCCTGGGGAGAGCCTTCATTGTGCCCGGGCCCTGCAGCGCACCGGCTGACCCTGCTGCTACGTTAAGAAATTATAAGTAATAGTGACAAAAGTTGAGCTTTTCAGCGTGTAGTACCTTTTATCCCTGCGCTGTGCTACTGTGGAAGAGACGCGGGTTAAGGGAAACGTCAAAAGCAGGGCAAGAGGAGCTTATCTTCAGGCACGTTCTGCTGTCTGCACATCTGCTGGCAGTCCCAAGTGTGGCTGCAAGGGAAAAAACACGTTTGATACGTCTTAGGAGCGAAGTCAACCATTGGAGAGGGCTGCAGAGCAAAAGGAGACAGGAAGTGGTAAAATAAACATGAAAAAGGCAATCGGATACACGATGGCTTGGAAACTTTGCTTTTCAAGACAAACAGGCAATATGGAAGACAAGTGGGTCAGCAATGGTGGAGTCTGTTAGATGGGTGGGTTTAAAGAATAAAACGAGGAAAGCAATTCACAGGAATTCAGTATCTGAAGAGCAGCTAACACCTCAAGATGTACGCCTGACTTGTCTTCACAGACTTTTATTCAGACACTTTTAACTTCTAAGTGAATCGAGGTAGTCATCGGCATTAGAGACTGCAAATGCTTCAGCCTGGAGATGTGTCGTGTCACCTTAACGTAGCACTTAACAGAGTGGAACTCAGCTACTGTAATAACCACGTACCTGTACAATGCATGTTTCATAAGGAATCTTGTTTGCCACAGGGTGAGCCCCTGCTTTATTAGTCTGAATAAATAATTGTGTGGACACACATCCTGCAAATGTGGGATATGAATTCTATTTAATGGAAATTGTAATAACAATGAGATAGTTTAATCTTGTCTAATGGTATATCTTTTTTTTTTTTCCCCATAGTAAACCTGGTAAGAGATTTGTGATCTTAGCACATCTGGAATTACATATTTTCAGGTAAAATGCCATGCAGATTTGAAGTACCTTATTGAAAAAGCAGGGGACACTTTACATACTCCTCATTCGAGAGAGGGGGAGATAAAAAGTCATTTGACATTTTAGACCTCTCTCACGTTTTTCAGAAGCCATTCCTCGCTAGAGGCACGATGTCACCGACAGCGCGGGGCCCTGACGGGGCCCGGCGGAGGGGACGCAGCCCGGGGGCGGGCAGGGCAGGGCACGGTGGGGCCGGGAGGCCTCCGAGCGACGCTCGGGGGTCCGGGGCGGCTTCCCACCCGCAGCTCTGAGGCGCCCGTGGCCCCATTCATTGGCACGGCCGCGGCCCGCCGGCTGCCCCCCGCGCCCCGTTATCAGTTATTATAAATTTATATCGATTTGCGGTGAGGGAGAACGAGGCGGTGCGGCTCTCCCACCCCCTCCGGTCAGAAGCATCACCGGGAGAGCCGCCGGGCCGGGCCCCTCAGCAGCCGCCGCCGGTCGTCCTGACAGCACCCCCTCGCCTCAGCACCGCCGCGCCCCGCGCTCGCCTCATGGCGGCCGCCCCCCCGCAAGTCCCCTCAGCGGGGAGGGGGAGGGAACCTTCCCCGCCGCACCGGCCAGCGGGTCCTGGAAGAAACATAGCAGCCTGCCCTCTCACCGCCGGATCTGCCTGCGCCTTCTTGCGGGCTGGCGCTGCCTGGGCAACGCCACCACGAGGATGGCGGGAGAAAGGGCTGAGCCCCTGAGGCCGGTAGAAACCACCGAGCTGTGGCATCGCCGTTTGTTCGGTAGCTGCCAGGACCTGGCGGGAGGGGGTGGAGCCCACCGTGCCGGGGGAGGGGAGGCAAGATGGCGGTGGCGGTGGCGCTGAGGTTGAGGTGAGACGCCGCGACCGTCCAGCCCTGCCAAAGCCTGCCGCCCGGGCCGCCCCAGCGCCGCGCCGTCGGTAAGGGCAGGGGGCCCTGTGGGGCGGCGCGGGGGGGGCGGCGCGGCCCGGGGAGGCAGCGGGGCCTAGCGCCTCCGCTGTGAGGAGGAGGAGGAGGAGGAGGAGGAGGAGGAGGGGGAAGAGGCGGGGGCCCCGGCCATCCCTTCCTCCTCCCTCCTCACC
>VFFE01006934.1:744336-756948 GCA_008921705.1 Burhinus oedicnemus
GGTCAGGTGTGGGCCGGGGCGGGGGTTGCCCGGTGCCTGTGGGGTTTTTGCTCCATTTACGCTGTTCATGTGAGGCAAGGTGTGGAGGGGACGGTGGGTGGCCGTGAGAGATGGCCCTCACGGGGAAGTTTTTGGAGAAATCCCAGAGCATCGGTGTGTTGGTTGTTCATCCCTGTCCTGTAGGTAGCAGAAGTGCAAGTTAAAAAAAAAAAAAAAATTAAAAAAAGGGTCAGTTCTTCAAAATCGGCCACTTGGACACTCGGCCAGGAGTGCGTTGGTGCCAGAAGATGTCCTGCTTCCAGACCTCGCGTGTTAGAGGTGCATCGCGGCCGCCTGCTCCAGCCCCATGTTGAGGTTGCCAGTGGTGGGGAGTTGTTGCTGATGCTGAATTATTCATTTAGGAACCTGTAAACATCCCCAGCTTCTGTCATCTCTGGGCTGCTGGAGGGCACAATGGAAGTGGCTTTTTCTAGAATTGTTCTGACTTGATGGTAAAGAACTTTGTACATACGGATTTTTCTGTACTTAAAGAACCTGAGGCTATCAAGTCGGTTGCAGTTAGACAAGATTCTAGATGGGCATGTGTACTGTTAGTTAGACAGACTCAAATAAGTAAGTAGGTAGTCTGAACAATGTATTGTTGTCCAAAACATACTGTTTCTTGTTTCACAGATACAGTCTTAACAAGTGTTGTACTTTTCATGACTGCAAATAATGATGTAACCTAAGACTTAAAAAAAAGGACAACTTATTACAATGAGAAGGGGATGTCTAGTTCTGAATACTTGGTTTTGTGGCAACATTCTTGTATTGTGCAGTATTTTTAGATATAGTACTGTAGTTATGAACTGCTGGAGCTCAGGAAGGGATTTTTATCCTAGGCAGTATCATTTGAGAGGGGAAAAAAAAGCTGGTGCTATTATAAAAACCATTATTGTGGTAAGTAGGACGGCCATGGGCACAGCTCAAGTACCTGAATAAGTGGACACATAGCGTTGTGTCACTGCACATAAGGACTGTGCAGATCTGTTGCAATTTTGCACTGGAATTTTTTTCTGCAGAATGTTGTTATTCCTGATTAACTAAACAACCTTGACATTTGGAAAGAAAGTATGTAATATTTGAAGTGGATTTCTAGTTAGCTGAAATCTAGCATCTTGTGTTGGGGGATGAAAGACCTTCGTGCTTATCCCAAGGATTCAAAAGTTCAGAGGAAACAAGCCAACTACAGTGACCCTTTTTGCGAAAGCATGGTTAATTTTTTTCTTGACACTGCTTTTCTATGTGATACAGGATAGGCTGGTAAAGAAAAAGTTCTGTTGTGCTTTATGTGCAGTATAATTTGCCTATTTGAAATATACTGTTTGATGTCGGTCACTAAAATGCTTAAACTTGTTACTGAAACATGGAAAAGAGCAGCATTTTGGAATATTCTTTGTAATAGTTATAATGTGCATTTTTTAATGTATGGAGAGGATATTACAAGTGTTGCTTCCACAAGAGTTACTTCTCTCTAGCTTGTTAGTTATTGTACGAATCCATTAAAAGTAACTCTTCAGATTGAAATTACATGCACAAAATCAGAGTATATTCACTTTTCTACATTGTGCTGCTGCTGATTTAAATACAATTTATCTTCTACAACCGCTTATTTTAGTTGCTCTTTCTGGGCATAAGTGTTTTTCATTGTGATCTAAAGGGATCTAGAAAACTGTCTCAAAAACTGTGGTAAAAGTAGGGACAGACTAAAATTTCATTGCAATTTCCTCCCTCTAGTCCCCTTCCACAGTTCTTGTGGTTCTCTTAACTACATCTTCTGAGTTATTTAATTTCGCAGTTACAGCATGAGTGAGAGATGCTCACAGGGAAGGGAAGCTGACTCTGCTTCAACTACAGTTAAACGCATAAAAGTAACTGAACAAGTCTTCTCTGCTAGAGAAAAATATTTTCTTTTTTTCTGTATTATGTTCCTAATATTGGCATTTAACTTACTCTTTCAAAGCTCTCAGCCAGGTGCTGGTGAAATGTTTTATTCCTCCTCTTTTGTGCTTGCCTAGAAAATGGTTTTAATGAAGGTTTTCTTGCATGATCAAAAATACAATTTGGAGTTCTAGTGTGCATAGCTACTTAAATTTAAGATTTTAACAACTGTTTAAGCTGGAAGGGATCTATGCCTCATGCAGGTGCACTGCAACACAGTACAATCTTAAGAACAGACGAGTAACCAGACAGTGGTTTCATAATGCAAACAAACGTTTCCTGGATGCCAGTCTTGAACTCTTCAAGTCATTTATGTTCTTTACTCAAATCTGAATCAGTGTTTTGGATGACAAGCTATTAACTGAACGTGTTACCTTGTCTCTCTACTGTAAATGTTCCAGATAAAAATTCTGACCTATGCAGGACTGCTGTCTGTAAATATTTACTTCGTGCTATTTCTAAATTATGCAAATAGCCAGGAACGTGCTGAATAGATCTCCCATTTTAGTTTCTCCTTCAATGATTCTCCATCTAGTAGTGATGTTTTTTTGATATTCCCTTCCTCTTTCGTGCTAGTTCAGTGTTTATCCACCATCTGTTAAATGACTAGCACGGTCTGGGCCTGCTGGGGCTTAAGTTTAGTTGGTTGGTGTGCATACAGAAAGCTCAATCTTACTTTGGAGCTATGTTTCCTCCCAGTATCCTAAGAGAGATTTCTGTGTCCTTGGATAGCTTCACATCTGAACTACTCGTGTAGTGTTGCCACTCCCAGACTGATTTGATATGCATTTTTTTTCTTCAGGTTTAAGGAGGATGTTGGTCTATGTGGTTTTGAATTCGGTGACTTCACCTGCTTATGATTACAAAGGGTATTGCAAAATTAAGATAGTGTATTGGTACAAAGATGCATCAGCCATCTCTGAAAAATCCTATTGTTCATAACTCAGCAGTGAAAAAATTCAGAAATGAAGTTTTTATGCAGACAGATTACCTGGATGAACTGTTGACTAGGACCTAAAAGTTCTGTGCATGTTGAGTGACTAGTCTTGGGTAAAACTGAAAATGAAAATACATTCACAAAGATGGCAAAGGAAAGAACACCTATAAATGAAAAAGGAAGAGGTAAAGTATGAAATATGCTTAAACTAGTATGATGTCTCTTTTAATACCTCCTCTCATGCCATACATTCTGTTGTGCCTTATGCTGTGCTGCAGGGAAAGTGCATTTGGTTAATTCTCTTTGTAGTCTTCATGAAGTCAGAGTTCCATTGAGAGTTGAAAACAGCCGCAGTAGCCTTCCCTGGCTGCAGGGCACAGGACATATGCTCCACGTGAAACGTCCGCTGGGCCATTACTAGTGGGGTTCCTGGGCAGAACCTGGGGCTGCTTTGAAAAGTGGATGCTCTCCTAAATGCATTGAAATACATTAATATTTCAGGGAAGATGTCTAACAAATGTGAATGTAAATCAACTAGGAAACCTACTGATACCTGTCCTGTTTGTCAGTGTTAGAAAGTTAAGCCCATGTAAGTTCATTACAAGTTCAAGTGCTGTTCAGCAAACTAGATAGGTATATTATTACACTTCAGCTGGACTCTTCACCTCATTAATAGTTGTTGGGGGGGGAGGGAGAAGAGGATTTAGTTTAAATCAAAAAAATTGTATATACTTGGTTATCCGCTGTAGAGTTTTGTCTCAGGTTCATAGTCTTCAACTCTTGTTTCTGTTTTTATGCTATATGAAATGCTGTATTGACAGAGAAGGGGTGTATGAAAGGTGGGAATTCTCCCATATAATCAGACTAATTTCATGGTTTAGCTTTCTTGGAATGTTAGCCCCCAAACCTCTCATAATAAATGGGGTCACTTACCTGTTCTGTTATAGCCATTATTTCTATAGGTGCTGATGTTTCACTGTGGTCTCAAAGATCAGACGTATGCATATCTAGAACCTTGAAATTCTGCATTTTTTTTTCATAGATATAAAGGTTTACTTAAACCGTTCATAGTTCAAGATGTCTTTAATTCTTTACCTTTTTCTGTGACGTAACTGCAGCAGTTCCCAAACCCCAGACATCCACCTTACCCTTTTTGAAGGACTCCATCCCTGCTACAGGGGTAATTCAACCGGTTATGAAACATCAACTGAAGCATTCAAATTTCACCCACAAAACTGTAAGGTGAAACAGAAATCAACCCAAGCATCCTCCAGCGTACCAGTCTGTAGCATGCAAGAGGTTCAAGAGGCGCTACGCAAACAGCAGTGATAAGAACTGTTGTGTTCTTTGTGTTCACAAAGGCTGTTGTGTGCATCTCAGTTGAAGTTATATTTTTATATATTGCTGCATTCCCTGTGAAGTGTAACATCTCAAACTTAATCATAAATGGAGTAACAATAAACTTTTTTTCCAGAAGGTCCTGGTGCATTTCCTGTGGAGTATCTGAATAGACCTAGGCGTTGCTCTTATATATACTAAAAAAACTTCTTACTTTAATGTTAGTGTATTTTTAGCTAAAATCTAGACTTGATTTTATCTGAACCCAGTCAACTGAGGACAGTGATGAGGCTGATATTTAGGTTGTCCTGAACCCCTCTTTATAGTATGTGGTTTCTCTTACAATACATTGTAGTTTGTGGAGCTATGGGTTTAGTCAGTATGGATTAGTCAAGTTATATTTCATCTTCCAAACCAAAGCTGCTTCAAAAAGCTGTCACTACAGATACACTTTTGATAATGAATGAACTACAAGAAGAAGCTGGAAACTTAAAACTATGACCACGTAATTTCTTGCATGTTAGATGATGTCAAAAGCAGTTTTGCCTACAGATGGAGTAATAGTAGAGGGATAAATTCATGTGCAATAACTGTTTTTAAAGTGCCTGTGCTTTCAGTGTGAGGTGGAGAAGCAAAGCTGTTGTTTTGAAAGAATATTTTATGCATAGTGTATGATATATATGAAGTTTCAGATCATCGTGGTTATCTCTATATCATAGGTGAAATGGGAGGAAATAGGTGAATTTGAGTAAACCTCGGTGCGTTGTTGGGCACTGACTCATGAGTGAGGATGACTTGCCGAGGAGGGTTGTCGTAGTTCTTATCACCGCTGTTTGCGTAGCGCCTCTTGAACCTCTTGCATGCTACAGACTGGTACGCTGGAGGATGCTTGGGTTGATTTCTGTTTCACCTTACAGTTTTGTGGGTGAAATTTGAATGCTTCAGTTGATGTTTCATAACCGGTTGAATTACCCCTGTAGCAGGGATGGAGTCCTTCAAAAAGGGTAAGGTGGATGTCTGGGGTTTGGGAACTGCTGCAGTTACATCACGAAAAAGCTGTCTCCCCTTGAGAATGAGGACCTTATCTGTGCAGTGTTTGGACTTCGTAGGGTTTGCTTTGGACATTCAATTCTGCAGATTTGGTTCTGGTCTTTGGCTCATGAAAGTTTTCTGTGGTGTGCCTGAACTGCAGTGCTATTTGCTATCTTGGACAGCCAGGAATGAGAATCTGGTGTTGCTAGGAAAAACAAAATATGTCTTAAATGTCTATAGAATACAAACTGTCTACTTTTCTATGATATACTTTTCAAACAAAAAACTTGTAAGGTTTGTACCCTTCTGTGGTTTAAATCATTGTTCAGTGGTACTTCTAGTCAAGGAAATGTCTCCATCCTTCATTTCCATTTTTGAATGGAGGACTTCTACCTACCCCTTTCAGGTAGTTTTGGTGTTATTGTCACCCTCCTTGGCAGCAGAGAGCTGGATAGGTTTCTTCAGAATCAGTAAGTGCTATTCCCTGATAAAACTCTGAAGAGGAGGTTTCCTCCCTCAGGGATTCTCTGTATTCCAGTATGTTAGCATGTTAACTGGTAAGCAGATGCTGTAAGTATCTGCTCTTATTTGAAATTTATGTGCTCAGCACCCCTCTTTTTTTTTTTTTTTTTTTCCCCCATGTGCGTGAGGCAAGTGGGTAGCTGATTAGAAACTTCCTAAGATGTTAACGTAGTCTTAAGTTTTTCCTGTTATGATCACCCATATAATATGGCAAAGTTTTGTGTAGCCTGGGTCTTGATATCACGTATGTGCAACTTTTCTTTAAGCTCATAAATTACAGGAGAGATTAAAATAGAATTTCCTGGAGAAGAGTATCTTGTCAGCTGAATTTGATCGACCTCATTTTAGTAGAGCACAAATTCTATTTGTATTTGTAGTTACCTAGCAGGAGAGAGAGAAACTGTTATTTAAAGGTGAAGTATAACAATGTGATCCTGAGATTTGGCAACAGTTTGGTTGTAAATTGCATATGCAAGTATGCAACCAATGTTCACCTTTTGAAATGGCAACAAAAATCAGTTTAAGTACTCTTTTAATACTTACTTAATATTTCATGTTCCAAAAACTATTACTTAAGTACTTTAAGGAGTCCGTAGTCTCTTAATGGAAAAATCTTTTTCTATTAAAATTTGAAGTATAAAATCCTATTTTAATTTTTTAGCTATCTTGATGTAGATGGAAAAGTCATGCTAGTATAGAATAAATGTGACATCTTGAATTGACTGCTGTAATGCTTCTTGACTTCTATCACTTCTGTAATTGGCTAAATTAAAGTATACCATGCTTCCATGTCATGTAGAATATGAGTCAGACACTGTATAGCATAATTGTGAGTTAATGCTTTGGACATTCAGAAATAAGACAATATTGTATGTTAGTGGGAATTTCATGGTGTGAGAAGGGTCAAATTCAGATCTTTGGGCTTTTCTTAGTATCTTTTTTCAGATATCCCCATTGTTATATTTATGTCTTGATTCATATGACATTAATAATTAATGGAGATAGTGTTATTTAGTGTTGCTAGTAAAACACGGCCGTATAGATGTTAATTTTTTTTTACTGTATTTCTAGCAGGGATAGAAATAGCAAGTTTTATGTCAATAACCTTGTTAGTAGAGCAAGTGCAACTCTGTGAGATTAAAGTTCTCAGGAATTTATGGTATATTTTATGTCTGTCACGAGAAGAAAAGGCATTTCCACATGTGGAATTGTAATGGAAAATTCAGCAGTTAGTTGTTCTCGACTTGGAGAAAATCTGTTCATTGTTTCTATTCATTCTAACAGCATATGCCCATATGCTTTCGTTACAAGCTTCAGAGTATTCTGCAACGTAAAACTGAATGGAAAAAGATTGATGAAAGTGTGGAAGAGGTCCTGAGATTTGAGGGTGATATCTGTGTTCTGCAAAAATGGGAAGCACAGTATTCTGGAACATATTTAAATAGCTGTTAGTTTAATTGTCTTTAATTTTAGCATTGACCTATTAACATTTTTTGCTTGTAGCCCAAGAGATTTTCATACTTACAAGCACACCTGTAAGCTCAGACACTGCAGCTGGAATACACTTCCTTCAATTCTTGTTTTAAAGCGCAAAATTATCTTGAATCTGCTGAGGCATCAACCTGCTGGTAGATTCTTGAATGAAAACCATATATCTTTTAGGACTGTCCTTTCTAATGATCCTATAGCTAATTTCCTTGCTTACCTTCCCATCCCATTCTGCAATACTTTGCAGAACTTTGTATAATCAGACTTGAAGGGTTAACTTAGATCAGTTTGAATCCACACTTCTTTTCTTTGTCACTGAACTTTTTGATTGTTGTTTTTCTGAGTAACTGTCATAAGACTATGCTGTTAATTGATTATTAAGGCAGTGACTGAAGGACTAATAACTGCTCCTGAAGTGTCTAGTGCTTCTTTAGTTAGGACTTTTAGACTGCTAAGTCAGTCCTAGCTAGTAACGGTACCGTTAATGTTCTGATCATTGAAGTTTTAGATGCTACGTAATACTTAACCTTGTACTGTGCCTGTTAGTTTGAATAAATAACTTTTTATATGGAGATGGGACCCATTAAGCTACTTTTAGAGATCTGTCAGAAATGTACATGTTAGTATTTTCTTGTGTGTGGCATATCCCCAAGATGCAAATTTGATGTTTTTGCTTGAGTGTTTGAACAGATTTATGATTATCTGACAACATAAAAATATTAATAGGAAGATCTGTTTTACAAATCTAGTAATATACTTGAAGGGTTTTACTTATGTGACTCTTAACTTGTAATTTTGAGTTATTTTATGTGGGTTGGAGCATTGTGTCTTGAAGGTACTGACATAGGCCTGTAATTCATGAAATCTAGTTACGGTGGTTTAATAGATTGGTCCTTAAATACACCCTGGTTTGTTTTGGTTTTTTTCCATGAGATTGTTTCATTACGTTTTTATAAAGTGAAATCACAGAAAGAATTATTCACAAGTGTTGTTATCATGCTTTGGATAAGCCTTTCTAACCACTGCTCAAACAGCCCTTTCACTCTTCATTTTCTCACCAAAGTAAACTTTGAATTAATATTCCTGAATTAATTTTGTGCTTCATTGTAGATCCCCTGCGTAAGGCAGAGCCTTCCTTATTCTGCCATAGGTTAGTTACATCAGAGCTCAATTTACTAAGGCTGCTGATTTAAAAACAAAATCCCCCAACTCAGTTTAAGCCTTATATGACTGCAATCAAATTCTTTGTACTCTTCATATCATGCTTAGTTTGCTCAAAAACAAGATGAGGAAAATTCCCCAAAGGATGTGAAATTTAATTAGCAAATGTTGGTTAAGTACTTCAAGATGTCATGAAAATTACTCTAAATGCGAAAGTGTTAGCTAGTTTTGTGTATGTGAAGAAAAATTGAGTCTACCCATGAGACTGGTCTTTTATCCATGAAGGTGAATGTAAGAGTAGGGGACCGGCTATTCCAGTGCTCGGGGCTGTGATTCCACAGACAGGGAGTAGGTGACTCTGTCCGTCTGGCCTCTTGACCCCTTCCCTTCTGCTGGTCTAAACATTTGTGTGGCCATGCGTTGAACGGTTTTGGGGAACTGGCCTGCTAAAAATAGTCACCATTTTTAACCTGCTGTATTTTCCCAAGTGAAGAACTGCTTTTCTTGGGCAGCGTTAGCTTTTGCCTGCTTCAAGTGCTGCAAGACTTGAGTCTTATTTCTAATTCAGTCATTGACTATTTCCTGGGTAGTCTTTGGTAGATTTCTTAACCTTTCTGTTACTCATTTTCCCATGTGTCTACTGAAGATAGTATGTACTTCTGCTTCTTTCTGAAGCATTTTGAGATCTGGAGATCAAGAGATACTGTTCAGATTAGTATTCCCTCATGGAAACCAAATCTGAAATTGTACTATGACTGTTGCCATTGTAATACCCAGTTCTAAATTATTTGTAACTTACTCAGAATTCTCTACTTATGACAAATGTAAGCGCGAACAGTAGCTTTTAAGGGGAAGTCTGTATCGGATCTGTTCAGTAGTTTGAGCTGGCCAAAGAGAAAAACATTGTCATACCTTTAGAAATAAACATTGTTAAATCATTTCCTTGCCTGAGAAGCTCAAATTAACACAGGGCCAAGTATCTCTTCAGGGTTCCTGAAACTGTTACTCTTGTTGCTGCTTTTTCTCAGCTAGGTATCTTCAGACTTAACAGTTTCTTTTTTTTTTGACTTTTTGCTCCTACTTCTCCTGTAACTTTTTTTTTTTTTTTTTAAAATATAATCTATTTGATGCTACTGGGTTTCCCCATCTGTTATATGTTTTACTGCAGAGTCTGGACATGTCAGTGAAGTGGGACACTATAGCAGAAAGGACTGGGTTGTGAAGTACAAAACAAGAAAAATTCTTTCTGCACCTTCTAATTGTCAGTACTCAGCGAGACAGACAATTTGCCAGCCTGGTTGGCATCTGTATGAAAGTATTCACGACCTAACTTTATCTTTGTGAGACATTTAAGGCAGAATTCCAAAAAGTCTGTAACAGTTCTTGTAAATGTTTATCTGAGAAACCTCTGAAATTTGCAGAATAACATGGGAAGGTATGAAAATACTTGTCTGAAAAATAGAATCTTGCTGTCATTGACTGCGCAGAGTTGGAAGCTGATTTCTTGTATTGTAATTTGTCAAGGGTGTTGAAGATGAAGGTGAGCAGCCTCCGTTCTGGCAGAGACGAGGGAACCAGTGGAAGGATCGGAGATGCATAGAGAGTTAATAGCAAGGAGCTTTAAAGGAGGATTCTGATTGGATTTGAGTGGAGCAAGATGAAGTTTGTCATGACTAATGGAAGGATACAGCAGTGAGGAAAGCCCGGATGCGATTGTTTACAGTCTGCACACAGTTACAATTTTATGCAAAAAGGCTGCCGTATTTAAATATAGTCTGAACTTATGGAACTTGGAGAGGTTACAGCAGGAAGCTGTCATTGCCCTCACTGACCAAGAAACAGATTAATAAAGAATAATTTGTGTTCACTGGATACAAGCGAGCAGATGCTGAAGAGAGAGGCAGATGCTTTTAGATGAATGGTCATAAGGTTGCCTGCACAGAAATAAGAGTTGAAGTCAAGTACTTACATCCAGAATTGCAGAATTAAAGTAGTAAGACAGGGAGAGATGAGCAGCATATTGGTGGTAATTCTATAGGCAAATACCAGCAAAAACTTCTTCCCCCCTCCCCCCCTCCCACAATATGGCAGAAAAGGTGAACAAGCTGGTGCCATAGAAGACTGGGAGATAAGATGGGGTCTGCAGGGCATGTAGAGAGGTCAAATTAGGAGGGTGTGCAGGCACATATAAATGTCTGTAACAAGAAAAGGAGGCTCAAGAGAGGAAGGAAATGTTGTACTTCAGTGTCATTTTACGTGTTGTTGTAGTACAGTGTTGGTTTTGTCTTGAAAGAAATGAGATCCTGGGCAGAATCGCCATCCTTTGGTTCCCTTCCTATCTCATAATTGTCAATATGTAACCATGTATTTTCCTCTATTATTACCACCTTTATCTCTTCCTGCTGTTGTGTCAGTTCCCTTGGGGAGGAGAAGAATACACCCCCCACCATTGATAACTTAATTTTTTCTTTTTTTTTTTTTTCTCTCTTCACTTCCCACCTCTCTTATTGACTGCAATATGACCTCTAACGCTGTTTCTGTTGCCTTCCTCTGTTGGCAGATTTTATTTCACTTATTTTTTTTATTACTGTGGTGCTATGAACATGCTCATACTTGCAGTGCTCTGTAGCAAGGCCATTAGACTGAATGTTTTCATATGTATTATGTAAACCTTGTAGGCTATGAGATAGGCGGTTTAGTTAACACTGTTGGATGGATGAAGGATGTTCATGCTTGTGCGCTGTCTTCCTCCCCCTCATCTTTCCATGTCTAGTACAGAATCTGGAGAGATGGTCAAGACCTCTCATTGCTGTTGGTTGTGAGAGATTCTTATGTATCAGTGAAGATTTCAAGACTAACAGTCCTATCACAAGCCTAATAGTCTGTACACTAAAGTTCTTGTGAATGGAGAAATAACCTTTATAGCATCATACAAAGTGAGTGCGAATTGAACTTTCAGCACCTGGGTTAATGATCAGCTTGTGGGTTTGACTGAATATTGAGAAAATAAGGAGAAGGTGTAACTTGACAGAAACTAGAAAGGACCTTGAATCATGTGGTAGTTGCCCTATATTCATGTGTGATTTTTCAAGTGATTGCTCCCCTGATCTCCTCTGCATCCTCAGATTCTTCAGATTTGCCAGACTGTGGTCAGCACGTTAGGGAAGAGAATAAGAACAGGATGAGTATTGATACTTTACCAGAATCTGGTATGCATTTCTGGCTCCCTGTACCTCAGAATGGGCATCAGAGAGCTAGAGATGGTTTGGAAGGGGTGTTGACAAGAAACAGCCAAGTAGACTGGGATTCTTCAGCATGGAAAAGATGTGGCTGAAGGGTTATGATAGAAGCCTACAGAATCACGTGTACAACAGGGAAGGAAAACATAGGAAGTAGATGTGTGGTCTGTTCAGATGCCAAAACTAGAGATATTAAAGAAAGGTAGCAGGTCCAGAGCGAACAAAAGGTGGTGGTTTCTCATGCAAAATGCCACTAAACTGTAGAATTTCTTGCAGCAAGCAGTTGTGAATGGTGGAGTTTATACTACTTCAGAAAAGAGCTGGACAAACTGATGGAAGAGAAAGCCATTAAGAAATCTTAAACAGGAAGGCTCTGACTCAAGGAATTCGTGATCTACAAGGAGTGTCTCGGGGAGCCACTAGAAGGCTGGAGAGTTTGTTGGGAAAGTACTGGTATATGCTCCCTAAATGCCTGCTGCTGACTATTGTCAGTCACAGCATATCGGGCTAAAGGAGCTTTGATCAGATCCAGTATTACTCTCTTTGTTCCTCAATAAAGTTTTTGAGATGTAGCAGACATACATATATGTAAAATCCAGTTAGTCATCTTCCACGTATTTATGAAGACTGCATAAGAACATACAGAGCTGGTGAGGGAGCATAAGCTAGGACATTAACAATTCATCAAACTAAGATTTGTACTTTTGTAACCTTGAACTGTTTGAGCATCCTTATACCACAGAAACCAGTTTTTCATTTAATAATAAATGTTCACCAGCCTGTGATGGGAGTAGTTACCACATTAGTAAACATTTGATTGAGCTGACAATTAGCTACATGCCATAGTTTTACATGGATTTGCATAGAAGTTGAGTGAGGAAAAGTTTGGTGGGTTTTTTTTTTTTTTTTTTTTTT
>VFFE01006934.1:758651-788161 GCA_008921705.1 Burhinus oedicnemus
TTTTTTTTTTTTTTCTTGGACTCTTAGTAAGTATATCTGCTAGGAGCAACTTTATATGCTGGATTACTGCTAGCAGTTTGTTTTGGCTGTAACTGACTTATCTGGTTCTGAACAAATACCAGCGATGAATATTATGTAAATACTGGCCTACCTTAAAATCTCATTAGAATATTCCCAGAAATAACTTGATGATAGTGAAATCTGGGGCTTGCATATTGCGTCTTGTGTCACCGAAGTGTCAGTAAGGCTCTGTTTTAGTGCTGAGAGTCAGTAGCTTTTAGAGTTCTCAAAAATTCAATTTATAGCAGAAGTAAATTCCCCCCCTCCCCACATTGTAAATTTGTAAAACTGATTCAGTAGTTCTGGTAAAATACAGGAAACTATTGTCATCTCTTCAGTGGCACTTCATAGGAAGAAGCTGAAGCATATGAGGTTCTTTTTACAGTGCAATGCACAGGATGTCCATAAGAAGTTAGTGATATCGTTCTTTTGCATTTTTCTGAGGAGGAGGAGTTTTTGAATGATTTATGGATTGAATCAATGACTGTTTCTGTCATGGAGCAGCATTTCAGTAGAGATTAAGTTCCAAATAGACTCATGGCTCATTTCAAGCATTCTGTGTATATTTAAAAATTATCTGACTGCAAAAATGAAGTAATGGAACTGTTGTGGCCAGCTGTGTTCAGTGGAATATAGTACTATATTTATCTCATGGATTTTTTTTTGTTGTTTATAATTTGAATCAGAGCTTTGTTTTGAACAGTATCATTGTAGCAGTGGTAAGTTTCTTTAAGGGTTTGTAATGATAGGCATGCATTTAAACAATGTCTTTTAAGATTTGTTAACTTTCTCTTTTTCAATGGATTTTAACTGTTGTATTTTTGAAGATCATACTTACAAACATTTGTCTGCCTTACTGTTTAGAAGGAGCTTCACTAAATGGTATCTCCTGTATATTTGAAAAGGGTTGAGGAACACCAAATAGTTTTCTGGTGCATAAAATGTATATTTTAATAGTTTATCCCTTCTGTATATTAGGCCTCAGGAAAGGAGAACTGGATATGAACAGCAATTTCATCCAGGTCCATCTCAGACAGATCATGATTCACTGGAATCTAAGCGACCACGTCTTGAACAAGTCTCTGATTCCCATTTTCAGCGTGTCAGTGCAGCTACTGTTTTGCCTTTAGTACATCCTCTGCAGGAAGGGTTGAGATCTGCAGATATTAAGAAGGTAAAATGATTTTGTGTTATGATGCTGAAGGTGTAACTGCCTATCTTGCGGTAAGCTAATAAATTTTTTTCTGTTAAGTAATTTTTTTATTTAAGTTCGTTCTTTTATCTCAGAAATTTAATTTTACACGTTATCACAAATTGTTGTCTTGAGTCAGTGTTACTCTTCTAGAAAAAGAACAAGAAGATAAGACTTCCTCAAACAGAGTAGAGAGATGAATTCTGAGTTGAGTTGCCACTATGCTCTTAAGTCATTAAAGTCTCAGTTGCAAAATTGTCATAGTGTAGTACGTGAAATATTTCTGCTTTTCAGTTGAAAGCTGCTGGCAAATGAATGCAAGTCCATTTTTTTCTGTAATGAATGTTTGTACTGAATGGTCAAAGTACTCCCCTCCGCCCCCTCTCCCTTTTAAGCATTTGAAATGAATCTGCTTATTTACATAACACTAATTATACCTGTCACTGTCTAATTTTGGGTAAATCTAGGACAATGTAGTTTGGTGTGGATATTTTCTATTGTCG
The DNA here is from genome assembly GCA_008921705.1 of Burhinus oedicnemus. Lineage (NCBI taxonomy): Eukaryota > Metazoa > Chordata > Aves > Charadriiformes > Burhinidae > Burhinus > Burhinus oedicnemus. The sequence goes on from VFFE01006934.1 coordinate 760,407, forward strand.
ATACTGGATACTGATTAGAGCAATTTGTATAGAGCAGACAAATGTCTCTTAAATTAATATTTAATATCTTCTCTTGTGCACGTGCACAAGCACACTGACTCACCAAAAAAGTGGTGCATAGTGGGTGTGACTTTTGAAGGTGAGCACTCAAGTTTCTAAACTTAAATCATTTAAAGAAAAATTTCACCATATGGGTTCTAAAGCTAATAGGCATCAGACTTTTTAGAAGTTGATTACTTGTCTTGCCTTCTCTCTACCATTCTTTTTATCATGTGAATAAACTGTGAAGTAAAGTAAAATTATGATACCATGTGATTTCTTAGTAACTTGCTGTGTTACATAGCAAAGATAAGATCAAAGGGGGTTGGAGAAACCAAGCTAAGGCATGCAATGTTAACATGCTTGCATGTAACTGAATTTTTGTGCAGGTGCTGTATATAGAAATTTACTGTCTCAGTGTAGAAATGCAGCCTAATATTATCTAGAGAAGTGGCATTCAGACACATCATCTTTCAGTCAGATTGGCTTGAATGAGGGACGTATAACTGAGCTAGCGTTTGCCAGCTGGGTAGTCATGGAGCATGATGGTCTGAGGACAAAAGAAAAAGACAAGGTACAACAGTGCTGATGTTAGAACATAAAGCATGTTGAAATATGTTATTTGGAAACAGATGAAAAAGAAAAGACAAAAAATCAAAGCCAAATGAATAGTGACCTGTCCTGTCTTAAGTCATCACTTCTCTTAAGTCATGTTAAGTTCAAGAGAACTTAACATTTATAACCACAACTACCTCCAGATGTACTTTATCAGTCTGGTCATGGTTATCTTCAGGAATATTCTCATCAATATGTGTGCAGAGTATTGAGGATTGGCTCTCAAGTAACCCTTCATTTAAACGTAAAAGGTACTGTTTACATTTATGAAGATATATTTTTTTAAAGGGAGATATTTTGATCTTACTTTGGTTTCAAGGTAAATATTGAAGTGTTGCTGGTATTTTTAAAGGTGGACTTTGAAATTACAGTATCATAAACGGGCTGTCAGTTAATTATAAAATATTTAGAGCATTAATAAACTGAAATATTTAACTTAGCTCCTCAACAGAGATGTAGATAACTGGAAATTCTTTTTAATTCATGCATGCTAGTTTGGTTACTGAGCACTCATTTGCCCGTTGCATTATGACTGACTTCTCTCAATCTCCCGCCCCCATCCTGTCCCCATGAAAGGACCCAGCTTTTGGAGGAAAGCATGAGGGACCATCTTCTCCAATTTCTGGTCAGCCTTGTGGGGAGGACCAAAATGCTTCACCTTCAAAGCTGTCAAAGGAAGAATTGATACAGAGCATGGACCGTGTAGATCGCGAGATTGCAAAAGTTGAACAGCAAATCCTTAAACTGAAGAAAAAGCAAGTAAGCATAGCACACACTACTGTTGTTATCTGCCAGTGAAAAAGGTGTGGAAAAACTACATTTGTTGTTGTTGGTGGTGAATTTTTGGTTATGTGAACCAAATGAACAAGTTAATAAGGGAAGGTTATATATACGATTTTGCTAGAATATTTGAATAGATTGGATATAATGTAGTTTTAAACATTTTTGAAAATAGGAGAAAGCCACATAGGAACACCGACAGTAGGTAGCTTTGTATTCTAAACTTGTGTTAGATAACTGGTGAAACAAGGACACTCTGACTGTAATTTCAGCTTTAAAGATGACTGCTGGGTGAGGGGAGGCTATCATCTTTCTACTTTCACAGTCTGTGCAAGGGGAGAATCCCTTGCATGTGTCTCCAAAACCACAGCTTGTACAAAAGTCCCTGGATCATCTGCTTTCACAAGGGCAAGAGATCCTGACACCTGTACCTCACGTCAGCCTTGGGGGAAAGTGTAGTAGGAAGGGTGCAAGTAACCAAAGACAGCAAAGAAATAAAGGAGGAAATACCACTTTATTTTAGTACAGTCCTGGCTATGCTTTGCATCAGAGAACTGCACTTCAGCGACTGGAAGCAAAGAAAATGTTTGCTGGCAGTAGTTGTTGCCTTCCCAGGCAACTTCGCACCCTACAATCTAGGCATCTGTTATTCATTGGCAAAAGCAAAGTCCTTGTCTCCTTTTCCTTTTATGACTTTAAAAGATCCAGATAGAGGTAGTGCCATCTTGAAGGTTGTTTTTTTAATGGGAGCTCTGTAGGAAATGAGTTACGTTATAGGATTTGTTAACTTGTAGGTCCAGGATAACAAATAGACAGTTCTCTGGAGTGGTATGTTTTTATGGTCTGGAAGCATTTAATTACATCTGAATTTTAATGACCTGTAAAGTCACCTTCAGCAGAAAACCAAAAAAGGATGTCACTAAGTACCTGGCTGTCTGTTAATGATGCTTATCTTTTTGTTTGTTGACTTTTCCACAAAATCAGCAAGTACTATGTATATCATCTGTGAAAGTTCATTTGTGCACGTTTGTAGTATGATTTGACTTAAAAAAGCCCTGAACCTGCAAAGTTTCTGTTGCTTGCAGTAATAGAGCCTGTTTATTATGGCATTCTGCAAAAATTTTAGATTTTAATTCTTAGGAAGCAATATAGCACATTCTAGCCAGTGTTGTAAGACAGGATGGATCCCTAGCATCAGAAGTTCTTTGTTGTATGTTTGTGACACACATGGATGACGGATATTTACAATTAAAAAATGAAGATGTCATTGAATCAGATTTATTTGATGTGAAAACAAATCACAGCAGTGTGATAGCTTGGACAATACTACAGGTTTTTTTGCTGGTTTGGTATTTTAACAGTTTTGGAACTTCAGTACATGTGAAATGGTTTATTTCTGCTGTGAAGTACATTTAGAATGATGTTCTCTGGATCATTAGAAGGACTTCTGTACCTTTTTTTAAAAAAGACAGTAGTAATAATGACACTTGAATATATACAATGTAGAAAGGCATCTTTGCGGATTACTTCCTTTGTGAGAAGGCAGGTTTGGTGTAACAGTTCTCCAAAGTTACTATTTTTGTTTAAAGTTAAATAGGAATAAATTACAATGCAACAGTAGCTTTAAATTTGCAGTTGAAACAAGTCTGATTTAATGTAAGTGAGTCTTGTAAACAGTTAATTTGGTTTACCAATAGTACAGAAAATAGTCTTGTTATCATCCTTATTGGCATGAAAACCATTTTATTCGTTCCTTGTCAGTTAAGAGGAGAAATAACAGGCAGTGCTAACTGTTGATCAGATGCATATTTTATCTCTGGTGACTAATTACTGGTAAGGGTAACATGGTGCGGATGGCTGATTTTCTTTCTTTCGTCTCTTAGCAACAACTTGAAGAAGAAGCTGCTAAGCCTCCAGAGCCAGAGAGGCCTGTCTCCCCTCCTCCAGTGGAACAGAAACACCGCAGTATTGTCCAAATTATTTACGATGAAAATCGGGTAAGCGTGCTTTTCAGTTGAGTGAGTGTAGCTGTAAGTCTGATCCAATGTGCTAAAATTCATTATGTCTTAATTCACTTCCTTAGGGCAATTTTTGCTTCTTCTGTTTTACCGATTTGCCTGCCTCTCTTTTCATATTCATTTACTTCTTTAAATGAAAGACACTTGCATGACATTTTTATTCTTGATCACAAGATCCTTCTTCTGTGTTGTAAGCAGTCTAGGGAAACACATCTATGAGTCTCATCCCTAGACCTCTCTGTTGAGATATGTGTGTCTCTCTGTGTCTACACACACGCATATATATAGAGATGGGGGGGGGGGTGTGTGCGCGTATATAAATAGGTATTAAAAAATGCTTCAGAAATTTATCTTGAATTCTGTTTTCCTCACATAAATACTGACAATCTTGCATGAAGACCCAACACTTAAATTAGCTGAAAGGGAAAAAAATACATATGTTGTAAGATACTATGCCTTCTTTTTAAACTCTGACTTCTGGCACTTAAGATTTGGGTAAGTGAACAGATATGAAGAAGTCGTATATAGGTGAATTGTGAGCTATGTTGCATAAGTGGTGATAAAAGTACAGGAGGTCAGTAATATCACAAACAATAGCAAAGTGCTTCCTGCCTTTTTTTCCCCTGGTAGTTTATGATGAGGGAGTTGGATATCTGCTGGTTTTGAAAGTATTGTGATCTTTTGTGAGAGCGGTATATGTTTGTTTCCCAATTTTATATTGTGGTTTAGAGGAACAGCTAACTTCTATTACAACAGACTATTTTTGAAAATTTGAGGTGGTAAAAAGCTGCAACACAGTACTAGATTTTGTACAGTAGAACTGTGTCCCAGGTGTTCCATGCAGCCTGTTCTCCCCCATCCCCAAGCTGCGTGTGGAATTTGATGTATTTACTTAATACAGGACATTAGGACAATTATTGTTATAAAAATTGATGTAACCAATTTAAAGCCGTGTGTTTACTTCTGGTTACAAACCAGTTCTACTATGTTATATCTCTTTCACACTATAATGTAATTAAAAAGTATTAAAATCATACGATCACCTTGCAAGACTTCCTCAAGCTCAGTTGCATGTTGGGTAGTAGGCACAACTGCGTGAATTGGAAAACATCTTAGTGAGCTGCTGTGCAACTCTTTCTCTGCTAACTGTAGTTACAGGTGGGTTTTACAGCAGAATTTTAAAGTTGCTATTGCATTCCCCATGTTGTGTATCTACAAGTAGATGGGGAAACCCTTTTTTGTGTTGCCTGAGATGGAGCAACATGCGTCAGTGTATAGTCATCTATTAGCTGCTTCTGTCTGTGTAACTCTTCATATAGTATTCTATGGACAAGGGGAATTACTGAGCTTGGTGAATTTCTGAATCCATTTAGCACTTGGTTTGAGTTCTCATATCAGGAATTACATGTGCTGCTGAAAGGCAGTATTGATGGGGCTTAGTACAAATAGCACGTGTCAATACTCACTGTCTTATTTAAAGGATTATTAAAGATGTATTAAGCCATTTGTGTACATAGCACTTGTTTGGTGTCTTTCCGTCTACAGTTGTTCAAGAGGACAGTCTGCTTGGCAGCTTTCATCTTCAAACCATACAGTTTAGGATAATTACTTTCAATATTCAATGTTGGCTAAAATTTGGTTAAAGTAATAGGGCTAGAATTGAGTTTTAAATGTTTTGAGGCCAGAAAAAGCATTCTGCCAGGGTAACACTATAATATTTCCTTGATATATAATTGTTTTGTACAGCTGTGAGTTCCGAAGAATTTCTCAAGATTGAAATTACATGGAAAGAGGTTAGAACTTAGCAGAACACTTTCTAATAATTACTGCTCTATGGATTAGTTTCTCATATATTTTTCTTTGCAGATGTCTTAGGGCTAGCACATACAACTATTGACGTGAAATAAGCAAATTTAAACTAGTATGTTAGGTCACTTCAGATAGCCTTGTCTGCTGACAAAGGGCTTTGGAAGATTGTACAGGCTTGAAATGAATTTGTGAAAGCCAACAGTCTTATCCAGTGCTGCCTCCTTTAGGGTCAGAATTATTCTGAGGTCTTCACCTGGTGTGAGGGAAGGAGGACCTTTGACATACTTCTCTGTGTATGTACAAATTGATTCACACTCCCAGACTCTGCAACTGGAGAATTTTAGTCTCTTAAATCCATTTTTCAAAGCTATCTGTGCTTTGTTTTACTGGATATCTGTCTTCCCCTTAATAATTATTTGCTGTTAAATATAAATTTAACAAATATAAATTTGTTAAATTTGTGTTCTCTTTGAACTGCAGAGGTCAGTTTCTGCTTTTATGCTCTGTCAGCTTCCAGACATGGAGATCAGTGTAGTAACTGCACAGTTCAGGTACGGGTTTCTTCATTTGCTGAGGCAACACTGCAGAAGTAGGTTAAGAAGGATGGAGTATGATGACACAGGGGTTTAGCACCTAGCATAAGTGAAAGAGTTCAGATACACTTTTTATACTGACTTCAGATGATTTACTTAGACTATACAAAAAAAAAAAATCTTATTTGCAGAAAAAAGCAGAAGAAGCTCACAAGATTTTTGAAGGTCTTGGTCCAAAAGTTGAACTGGTAAGTTCTGAGATTTTTTTTTTTGTTGTGTTGGATTTTTTTGTGGGGGAGACGGGAGGGTGTTTGGGTTGTTTTGGTTGGTTGGTTTTGTTTCATAGTTTTTTTGGTTTTGTTTTTTTTTTTGTTCCATTTTCTGTGTTGCCAATGTTGCTTTCATGCTGTAATTCTGTTGTGGTAAACAGATGTAGTTCTATGTTTATGTATAAAGGAAGTATGTGTTTAAATACACTGGGGAATTGGGGTTTGAATGAACTGGTTGGCTGCATAAGTGTAATTTTTTAAAATAGATTTGAATCTATTTGAGAGAACAGTTTGAAATACAAAAAAATTGAGATAGTTATATACATAGGTAGTTACAATGATCTAATTTTAAGTAATGAAATCTGTGCTTTGTGTTGAGTATCTTCTAGTCCCTTCAAATTGCTGCATCTTAGATTGAGTGCAATGTTGGCAGAATATTAAAATATTATTAAATATATTGCATATACTTTTAGAATTACATTCATTGAAAAGTACTAAGCATACCTTTCTAATCCAAAATTGTAGCCACTTTACAACCAACCGTCAGACACAAAGGTCTACCATGAAAACATCAAAACGTAAGTGCTTTATTATCTTGTCATTGTGCCATTTAAGGGGTCTAGGCAGAAACATTCGCTCAAATTTTTGATTTCTGTGATTTCCAAATTGGATACGTGTACTATGACCATATTTAAAAGCTTCCAGTCTATATAATTTTCTGATTTCTTTGTTGTAGAACAGTGCTGCAAGAAATGAGTTATATGTACTGAAGGCAAAGCGAAACAGTAACTTTTCATCATAACTTAAAAATAAATCATAAAGTTTATTTTTTAAGTTGGTAATGCTTGTATTTTTCAAAGCCTAAAATACCAGATTTGACCTAGATATGCCATTCAACTTTTCCTGAATGCACTGTTCAGAGAACTGTTTCAAAAGTTAACATTGTCAACAAATGGTAGTAGGAGTCCTGACTTTTTTGTTTTGTTTTGTTATTATCTATTTATTTATTGACTTAACCATGTACTCATTTTCTGTCATGGGCTGTGAGCAGAGTTGTTGCATGCTACACTTACTTGTTATTTAGGGCAAACCAAATTCAATGATTTGAAGTAAACTGGGTGTCGTCTTCTGGAAGAAACGTGGATTTTGAGGAAAATTAGTTTTTTTGATATAGAACTTTTTTCTCAAATTTGTATGAGCTAGGGTTTTTTTTAGTTCACTGAAGCAAATATTGTTTATAATTGGCAAATAAAGTCTTAATAAATTAATTTTTAAATGTGTTTAAGCTGATTTGTACTCAAATTCAAATGTCCATTAAGTTGCATCTGATTACTTTGAATGTCTCAGTTCTGCACAGATAATGGTGAACTCATTTCTCTACAGAAAGTCATTCATAACGTAGAACAAAATCTTATTTTTTATGTGTCTATGTCAAACCAATATTGATTTCATTCTGTAGCAACGTTATAAAATACCAAAATAATGATCATTCTATTGCAACAAAAATCAGCTTATTTTCAAAATATGTATTGCTACTAGACTTCAGTGAAAATAATTGCTGAATTGTAACTGCCATGAAAGTGCATATTTCTTACAAATCCTCTTTGAGGAAATCCCACTCTATTGTAACTCTGAACGCCAAGGCCTTTTCCTGGCTTCTCTAGGACCGTAACTGGGAAGAAAATTTTTACTTTCGTCTCTCACTTTGAAACTCAAATACTGGTGTTTTTTGCGACAAACTACTGCTGTGGCATGATTATCCTGGTTCAAATTTGTTGAAGAACATTACTGTTTCTGTAAGGTTTTTTTTATTCATTTACCAATTTCTGTACTACCAGCTTTTACAAAAGAAGAAATAAATTGTCGGTGTCAGATGTGAAGAAATGCGTAGTGAGTTAGATGTATATTACTAAGTGCTAGAACTTTTACTACCATTTTATAATATTTTGTAAGTACAGAAAAAATGCTACAGCTGGCTGTCCTTTAAAAACTTCTCTTAAAAAAAGTAATTCTTGCTCCACTCCTTCAAATGTAGCTGTATAGCAGTTCCAAAATACTTAATTTTTCAAGTAATATATTGTAAAACTCTTAACTTTAGGATTGAATTACAATGATTTATTTCCCCCCCAAAGCATAATATCTTAAGCTAAATTTACTCATTTTAGCATATTATCTCTCTTGTGGCAAGGAGAGCACCTAACCTGGAATTGGAAGCTTTTGTATCTGAGTTGCTTATTCCAGCCATCTTCAAGAATCTTCTTTCTGATAAAATACAGTATTAGTTAGATAATTGTTTTATCAGGAATTTTCCCTCTTTTTTCCTACCCCTAAAAATATTTTTCATAATAATGATCTGGCATCTAGAATCCATATGGGCTTTGCTGAGTAATTGATTGAGTCCTTGATTCTTACATAGTTCACATTTTATTTTTTTTCTAATTTTGTTTTCCAGAAACCAGGTGATGAGGAAAAAGCTAATACTATTCTTTAAAAGAAGAAATCATGCAAGAAAACAACGGGTAATACTACCATGTTTTTGTAAAAAGAGCACATGGCTGGTTTTCTGTCTGGATCCTTGACTTGCATTCCCAAATGTGTCATGTAAATCCCATTGATTAGAAAAGTAAGATGTTCAGCTAAAATTCTGTTGATTGATTAGAAAGTAAACTGCAGGTTTGTAACTGTGGTTTCTTGATTATTTGACTGAAATCCATCTAAAGTACAATAAGGAAAAAGCTTTTTTTCTTTCGTTTTCTTTTCTTAAAGAGTATGAATGGAAGAGACCCAGTGAAAATCTTTAACTGTCATGACTGCCCTCTCTCTGAACTTCTTTTCTTGTATAGGAGCTATAGTACCTGAATGAAAATGGGGCAGGTCTCCGATTTTATTTTTTTTTTTTTTTTAAGTCAGACAGCATTTTAAATCAAACTTGTGTATGTTGAATACCAGTATTAATTGACTTAATGCTTTCTCTTGCATGCTGTTGCAGCGAGTGGCATAGGAAGTCAAAAGACTGTTTTGGGTGGTGTCTGAAAGATTATTTTTATCATTAAGAATAGCAGATTATACATCAGATTGGAAGATTGCATCATGAAAATGGCATGAAGTATTTTTCTTCTTACAGTCCTAGTTTATTTATGTAGGAGCAGGCCTCTGCATATTGCTGAGCTTGAGATCATATTGCAATTATCCCAGCTGCATTCTGTTAATTAAAATTTTAAAATAAAATAAATAAAAACTAAAAAATTAAACTTATTCCATTGATTAAAAGCCTGGTACCAGAAGATGTGAGATTTCTGGAAGGCCGTAATAACAGTTACCAAATACCATTGTGATGTGTACAGCAAAGAAATAGTGTGTAATATTTAAAATCTACATTTTTGTATCTACTTCTTCACCTTGGGTATATGTCGTAATTGGGTATATGTCATCTTCAAAATGGAAAGCCACTAGAGCAGGAAAAATATGGAGCCCACCCATGGTATGTGTACTGATCACGTAGTGTTTAGTTCAAGGTTTACTTTTGGAATTTAACAGGAACAGAAAATCTGTCAACGTTATGATCAGCTGATGGAGGCATGGGAGAAAAAAGTTGACAGGATAGAAAATAATCCACGCAGAAAAGCTAAGGAGAGCAAAACAAGAGAGTACTATGAAAAACAATTTCCAGAAATCCGGAAGCAAAGAGAACAACAAGAACGATTCCAAAGGTATGACCATAGATTTGAAATATTCCTATAAGTCTTAGGTCTTAAGTTTTAAAATTATTTAGCACAAAATTAGTTCAGCTTAATGGTTAAGTTTTATGTTGATCACTTTATTCTTCAAAAAAGAATATTAGTGTATCATAGAGTATAAAGTTCATCATAGAATCATAGAATGGTTTAGTTTGGAAGGGACCCTAAAGATCATCTAGTTCCAACCCCCCTGCCATGGGCAAGGACACTTCCCACTAGACCAGGTTGCTCAAAGCCTCATCCGACCTGGCCTTGAACACCTCCAGGGATGGCGCCTCCACAGCTTCTCTGGGCAACCTGTTCCAGTGCCTCACCACCCTGACAGTAAAGAATTTCTTCCTGAGATCTAATCTAAATCTACCCTCTTCTAGTTTGAAGCCGTTACCCCTCGTCCTACCACTACATGCCCTTGTAAAAAGTCCCTCTCCAGATTTCTTGTTAAAATGTTCTTTCATTTCTTCACTGCGTTTCATGGCATTGAGCTCAAGTTTCACTTCACATCCTAAGGATCTTCCTGACTGTCCTTGTATATCCACCGTCTCACATCTCGCCCTTTCCTGTCCCTCCCTCTCAGCTTTGTCAGCGGTGCTAGCCTCATCAGTTTGGTGTCCTCTTGGGCTGCTGTAGTGATGTCCAAATTGTTCCTTTCCTATCCCCCTTTTTAGATCTGCCATCAAAACCCATATTTTTCCAAAAGAAATACAGGAAAAGGGCTAATTAGCAAAGGCTGGTTAGGTTGTGGTGCTTGGTGAGACTATATGAGTTAAGCTGTTCAGTTGCACACAGAGGTTTGTGGACCTGGTCTTAAGATAATTGGAGCGGCAACTTCACATGAGCCTGTTCCTTTTGGGCCTACGCTCTAATTTATACTTAGTATTTTTCTGTCACTGAGTGTCTGTGTTACTCCTTTGTTTCATGATCCCTATATTCATTAGCCTACGCACTCAAAAATCATTTGACTTCTTTAATTAACAATTTAAGTGATCTTTTGTTGTACTTGCCATGTAATTTTATTCCGAGCATTTTTGCTTTTTGAAGTATGCAAGCTACGACAATTAAGTCACTATTATTTAATTTTAATCTATCAGGCATTTGTTAAATGGAAACTGTACAAAGAGTCTTAAAAGGAATGAAGTGCAATTCATTTGAGAACTAGCTTTATTTACAGTACTGTTGGTAGTGCTTTAAATTAGAATTAGGTCAAGTTTGATTCAGTTGTGTTCGTATCTGTTTATCTAATGTTTGAAATTGTTTTAGTACACCTTTGAGAGTTCAAGCCCCATAAAGATTTCATCTCATTACCCCTTCTAACCATCTGTCTAAATCCCCTTACTTCATGAAACATAGGAAAAGCAGATAGTTTGCAATATATCATGACGTCTGCAAGATCTGACTTTGTGGTATCAGGAAAAGAGAAAAAGAAAGTAAATTGTTAGAACAGAAACAGAACTATCTATAAGAAGCTTTTACTTTAAGAGTATAGCACATTTTTGTAATTGCAAACTACTTGGGAGGTGGCCATCTCTTTACATTACATTTATGTTCTCCAGTGTAATGGCGTCTTTGTCTATAGCTGTGTTTGTAATACTGTTGCCATGTAAATACTAAGATTTTTTGTCAGATTTTGTGCAAATTGATTAGTTCAGTAAAATCTTTGAGCAAATGAAGATGTTTTGTCTCTCATTATCAGTGATTTTTATTTCTGAAATGCTTTTTGATACATGCTGTAGTATATTATTGTGATCTTCTTAAGTGTAAAGATCACTAGCTGAAAAATTCTTCCAAATTACAGCACTCTCCATCAATTCAGAAGTTAGATTCATTACAACAAAGGAACATTTCTCAGTGCTATATTGGTAACTTGACCAATTTGATGAAAGGCAACTTTAATGTGTTTTTTTCTTTTAAAAAGTTTAAAAGCAAAGCTATCTTTCACAGTATATGAGTTGTACTAATTAAGATGACGATTTCTATGCCACTGACGTACCTTTGTCATACTCAGCAGAAGCCTATTAATGTATCTAAAACACCTGTTTGCAATGGAATTGGTGGTAATGCTCCTTTTTTGATGTTGACTCAAGCACGCACTTCTTGTTGAGCCTGTAAAATGGAGCAGTTGTTTGAAATCACAGTACATTAGCAGAATTTGTACTCTGACGCCACTTAAGAAAAAACAGTCATAACTAACTAATTTGGGAGACTGGTACCAATGTTTTAAAGAATTTTGAAGGTTGTCATGTTGTGTATAAAATCTGAAAATATACCTATTTTCCACTTTACCCTTACTACTTCTGTTTTCCCTTAATTCTAGAGTTGGTCAAAGAGGGGCTGGACTCTCAGCAACTATTGCTAGAAGCGAACATGAGATTTCTGAAATCATTGATGGACTTTCTGAGCAGGAGGTGAGGCCATTGTCTGTACTTTGCTATAGAAGCGCAGCAAATGACTCAATATCCTTTTACTGACAGTGAGAGGTTGCTTTCAGAGGGTTTGTTTTTTTTGATAAGAGAAACTGTTTTGGGCTGGTTTGAGAGAGTCTGTGTGAAGTTTGGCTTGAAACAGGTCTTACAAATACTTTTCTGTTAAGGGTTATGCTTCCTAATTGTATCTGTCCTAGATTTTTCTCATGTGTCTGTGTTCATTGCAGGCTTGCTGCAAGGTAGTTTTTTACAGCTCTAACAAACACGTGAAAACTCTTCCTTTCTAAAATGCTGCACCATTTTAGTTTTTCATCATTTGCGACACCATTTCCTTTAGCTGACTGTGTAAATGTTCATTGGGATAGTGACAACTTCTAGAAGAGTTAAGAAGTGGACAAAAAGAAGTTTCAAACTAACTGTGAATGTATATTGTGGTGGAGCTTTAAGAGTTGTGTAATTCCGTAACTGTAAACATTAGTAGCAACTTTTTGTATTCTTTACTTTTTCTTTTATTCTTTGCCTGTAGAATAATGAAAAACAAATGCGTCAGCTCTCTGTCATTCCTCCCATGATGTTCGATGCAGAACAAAGACGAGTGAAGTTTATTAATATGAATGGTCTGATGGAGGATCCCATGAAAGTTTATAAAGACAGACAGTTCATGAATGTCTGGACCGACCATGAGAAAGAGATTTTTAAGGAAAAGTAATGGGCTTTCTTATCTTTTATTTTTATTATGTTGCAAATAACACTTAAATACCTAACCCCACAGTAAACATCAGTTAAATAGGGAACGCTGAAGCTATTGTACAGTAATATTTGATAAGGTTCTCAGTTGGATGAATGAAACATTGCAAAAGTTTTAGACTTTTCTACTTATTTTTTAACTGAGTAGTCTCATGTGCTTTTAGTCCTTAGATAAGGAATTATCTTAAAAATACTTTAGTCCTGTGATCAGATTAAAATGAGAAGAGTAGGTATATGATCTCATTATATCAGCTAATAGTGAATTTTAAGTACTTAGTTCTAAATTTGCACAATTTGAAAACTGGGCTTTTTAGACTAATTTCAGTTGTGTAAATCAAAGGCTTGCTTGATGGAACAGATTGTTTGGAAGCTTTGCTTATTTGATCATGAATTATGTTGTTAAACTTAAATAATTTCTGATTTATAAAAGGTTTGTCCAACATCCCAAGAACTTTGGTCTAATTGCTTCCTACCTGGAACGAAAGGTAAGACGTTTTTTAATATAAGTAGAGCCTAGGGTGGAATCCCTAACTTTCCAAATGTAAGTCATTTATCCCAGCATCATTTTCTCTTCCTGGAAAAAATGGAGTCCAAAAAAAGTTACTGCTTTCCCATTATTTTATAATACTTGGTCAGTAACACAATCAGCACATGCAAACATCTAACAAAAGCTGGCGAAATGACACTATTGACAACAATAAAAGAAAATGGCACTTCATTTAGTTTTGATCTTATTTTCTTTTTGAAGCAGGTAAGCTTCTTTAACTATCTCGCTGTTTGGATAAGGACATAATTGGCTCTGCAGAGCCACTGTGCTAACTCTAAGAAATCTTGCCACCACCTTTCATGTCAGTAGCATCCTACTGCTGACTGAATTAGTCTTTAGAACTAATTTTAGTCTTTAGAACTGATTTTGCCGAACTGATGTAAGAAGTAATGGCGAATTAGGATTTCTTAAGACTTAGGCCAGCATCTTGAATATGTACAGCTATTATGATAAACAGAAGCTTTCAAACTTGCAAATTGTCTAGTATAGATTAAATCATGCAGACTGAAGTAGCTGAGGGATGTTATAAATACATGCGACTTGGCGTTTAACACTACAATTTTGTGCACAGTTAAATAGTTATATTTGTGTGTGAATTCACTTCCCTGCTGAGCAAACAAATGTTATTAATAAGATTTTTATTTTAGTCTGGGCTGAATACTTTAAGTGTTGAGAGAAATTGTTGAGAGAAATTAAATACTGAAAACGTATTCTTTGTAGCAGTAAAACCTAATTATTTGTTTTTCACTTCAGAATGTTCCTGACTGTGTATTATATTATTATTTGACCAAGAAGAATGAAAATTATAAAGCCCTTGTGCGAAGGAATTATGGTAAACGCAGAGGAAGAAACCAGGTATCTTAAATTTATTGGTCACTTGAATATTGTTACTTTATTGTTTCATGTTTGCAACTGTCTTACTGTCTGGTATAACAAGTATATTATATACATGAGGGGGTAAAAAAGGAAAAAGAATTATTTCTCCTGTACTGCATTTTTGCCCTTTTTAAACTTAAGGAATCCTGACCTCAAGGGTGTTCTTGGTTAGTTTGCTTTTAATTCTGTGGAATATCTTCTTCCCTTGCACATTTGTGACTTTTTTTTTTTTCTATATAAAAATTCATTTTATTTGAGGACCCTGTCAGAGACGCTGAAGTTAACATTAAACCCTATGTTGGAGCCAACAGAAATTAGGTTTAGCTTGTGACTTGCAGTGGAAAATATATAATCACTTCATAATGTCTATGTTTGTCAAAAAGCAGAAATTAATAGTGGTCTTTATTTGATGGTCAGGCTCAAAGTCAAACTGAAACTGGCAAGAAGAAAGAGACCGATCTAATGCATGTAAATAAAAGATTCTGCTGATTCAGGAAATATTCTTCTGGAAGTTTTTGGAGGGGAAAAGAACAGCGTATTGTGTACAAAAAGCATATAAATATGTTTGCTATGCTACCAGGGTTAATATGGATATTGGAAAACAAAAAAAATATTCAGAAACAGGTATTTAGGAAGTACTGAAAAGGGAATAAAAGATATGAGAGTGACAAAGTTAGGAAGAAGGTCATACATGAAATAAAGTACACAAACAGAGTACTAGATGTAACAAGCAAGCCTGCAGGTATTTTGAGTTTATATCCTTAAAATGAATTTAACATTTGGAAACTGGTATGGATACGATGTACTGGAGAAATACCCAGTGCTTTGTTGGAACTGAAGCTTGGTGGGGGCAGGAGGGGAGGGTCCTCTCAAATTCAGAGTTTTAGAAATCCACAGACCTTAAAATCTGAAGAGTTGTGGGTTATTGGATTTGGTCATATCTCAGCAGTGATACTAAAAAGAAAATTGTTGAGACTTCGAGGTATTGTGACTGCACAAATCTGTATTGAACTGCAAAACAGCAAATTAACTAAATATTACACTTCCAGAAATGTGAATCCTCTTTTCTAATAATTTAAGTTTTCTGGGAGTCCCAGCAAATATATTATTTTATATAAAAGAAAATTGCTGCAAACAGCTTCAGTTGGTAAGTTGATCCTGTTTGCTAGACACAGTCATCGTGGTGTGCTTCTATGATGCTGTTATACTTAAACCTTTGAAGTTACAGTCTGGCGTTTCTAACAGAAGAGATCGTGTCACAGAAGACTTACTTATTCAGAGGATCATAACTGTATATTTAAATGTCTTTCAACATTGTTAAACTTTAGAGTATTGGATGTGAATAACTAAACGTGTGAGTTGGAGCACTGAAGCTGCTGTCGTCGTTAGCTGAACTCAAATTACTAGCTCTGTTTGAATTTTAGCAGAGTTGTAGGTCTTAGTTGCTAGTTTTTGATCCACATTAGGGCCTGCAGCAAATCACTAAACTTTGGGCAACTGCTAGACAGTTAACGTGTGCTCTGTGGTAAGGATGCAGGTACGTGTCAGACTTCATAGGTCTGAAGAATGTTGAGGTATACTTGTAAACTCAAGGAAATACGCTAAACATTCTAAATGGGAAATTTTACCATTTCTGGAAGCTTAAATTCAGAAGTGTTGTAGTTAGCATGTTTAGTAATGCTGTAGTAAGGAATTATATGTTACAAAAAATCATATTTGTATTTCTTAATTTTATTAATGATTAATTAGCAACATCTATAACAGCCAGTAAAAAGAACTTGAGAGTGTTGAACTGCCTTGCTTGCCAGAATTTTTATCTTACAGTTGCAGGATGCAATTCATCCCCCCTTTCCCTCCCACACCCCACCTTTGTTTGAAGCTGATATTTTTTCCTATCTCAGAGTAACAACCTGAAACTTCCTCGCTGATGGGCAAACACGTGTCTTGTAAGATTTATGATGTGCTCCAAGATGTGCTTATGCCAATAACAGGTGCTTCAGCTTAAATTCTTAATAGTTCATATATTTTTGTACATTAGAAGGCAAGCAAGTAGAATATTGCAGTGGAGAAGATATTAATCATGGTGATGATGTTGAAATCCTTCAGAGAATGTAGTGAGTACAACTTGACTCAAGTTTCAGTGTGGAGGCTTTTACTTTAGAGAAGCTGAATGCTAGATTAAGGCATGTCAAGTTGTGGGATGTAAGGCTTATTGAATTTTGATACATTTTTGTCCTCAAATAGGTCTAGAAAGGCCTTTTTTATAAAATGCTACCTAAACCATTCCAGAATGCACACAGAGGCAACTAAACAAGTGCGTCTTAAACCAAATGTGACTTTTCAAATGAAGAGCAAGTTTTTAACATCGTATTGGAAGAACGCACGGCTATATGATGCTTTTGCATTGATTATAGAGAATTCCTTAAGTAACACATTGAAAGGCAGTTCTCTCCCAGTAAAGTTTTTCATTGAAATTTGGTAGCGAAGCGGCAGTCGTTGACAGGGGGGTGTTAGTGTCTCTGGCTGCCGGGTCAGCAGAAGCGCCTGTCGGTGGCTGGAGCCCTGTGCCTTCGCGGCAGGTGGAAGAGGCCAGTGATCTGACTAGACAGAAATTTGCTGTATGTCTGTGATGGCCAATCAAGCCGAGCTTGGTGGGGATTACCTCGGGTGACCCCGGCGAGATTAGAAGGTTGTATGTGAGATGGGCAACTCCGCCGTAGGCAGCTTAGGTGGCAGAATGACACAGTTTCCTGGAATAAACACGTTGCTGGGCCAGGCAGGCTCTGCTAAAGAGCTGTGTGATGTCGGTGCTGGTGTGGGGTTTGTCCTTTTGAATCGTACCCTGAGTTAAAGCCCGTCCCCTTGCCTGGATAGTAAAAGTTTTACTCAACAGATGAATGTGCAGGTACGTCGCTGACTGAGGCTTCAACTGTTTTAAGGTTTGTGTTTAACCTGCACTTGACCTGTTGATTATGCATGTTAAATAAATTCACTGTGAAATAGAGAATCCTGTTATTTACAAAGTGTGATGTTAAGCTAGCCAGGCAAAAAGAATGGAGGATTTTCAGCAACTGTTTTGTGACTAGATTAAACGTAAAATGCAAATTTTTCTTTTTTTTTTCTTTTTTTTTCTTTTTTTTTTTTCCCTTCTGAAAATGCAATTTTAAACTCCTTGCTTTTGAGGCCAATGTAGCATGATGGAAATAATTTATTTTAGCATGTCTCTGACATCTTGCTTGAAGGAAGTTTTTGCATAACCAAGTAGTGCCAGCATCTGAAATGCTAATAATTTGCAGCAAGATGATAGTGGTTAGTGTTTGGGTTTTCTGCTCCAGTTCACATTATTAAAATGTCAAAAACAAGTCCTTTTTGTGACTGTTTCCAGCCTCAGTTTTGTTAGTGAAATAGTGACACCTGCTGCTACGCTTACAGGAAGGTCTGTTCTTCTGTGAAAAAGCAAAACCTATTTTGTGGAATTTTACCATGGCCTATAAAATCTGAGTTAATGAAGGCCTAGAACAGCAATCTTGTAGATCTCTGTCCCTATCTTTCCGTGAATTGCCAAGCGTACTTTGGGTATTTCTTTGAAAGGCAGCTTTATATAAATACTACGTGTAGTTCGCTTTTTAAAGTTGACTTGCAGAGTCTAATGCCCGGTAAGGAACAAGTTGTTCCTTCAGGGAGAGCACCTGGGTGTTGCAGTTCTTCTGAATGAGTGGATGGAGGTGGTTTGTTTAACCCATTCAAGCGCCTTCGGTGTCAGCTTCTGCGGGTGGTTCCCTGTGTGTGGCCATATCCGACTCCCCACCTTCTCTTACATTCCGTAGTTTCTAGTGAAAACATATTTAAGGCAGAATTTAAACTGTAATCATGCGTTTGAAATATACTTACATATTTTCAGAGAGGAGGAAGAGAGCTCTTTCTTCCTCCTTCCCCCTCTCCCCTCGCCTTTAACTGGAGTCCTGCCCTCTGTAACCTCGCCTGCAGCCTCAGGCTTTCTTGTCTCATTCTTCTTGTATGGTGCCTAGTACAGAAGGCTTGGGTTTTTCTGTGGCACTGGGAAGATCACCTTGTTACAGATACTACTCATTGTGGATGGGCAGTATGGATTAAGCTCTAGATGCTTGATGCTGGTTGCTGGCTTTTGAGGCCCATCAGGAGAATGGATTCATTTACCATTTGCTGCATGTAAGGGTTCTGGGAGTTTGGGGAGTGGGTTACGTCATTTATTTAGTGGCAGAAAACTACTGCTTGATATTTTAACCTGGAGAGGAAGGAATTTGCAGGCGAGCTGTGGACAGAGAAACTCAGCAGTGTTGGAAAGCAAGATGTTTTGGCCATGTGCAGGATATATCATTCTGGATGGCAAAAAGCAGTATTGAGGCCCCTAAATATATTTAGGGAGGGTTACAACACTAAAACTTAAGGGAATCTTTTCTGTAGCTGCATTTGGTAAATCTTTCCTAATACTTGGGAGGTTTTTTTCTGCATGAGCAGTGTACTTTTTTTCTAATGCTTTCTTAAGACATGACAAAATATTTGGCTTGTCTAATGTTAGGCCACCTCTAACAGAGAAGTCAGGGAATGCCGAGGCTATTTTATTTCTTTGTGTCATAAGGAATAGCAAAAACAATGCCACAAATTTTTCTTACATTTTTAGGGTTTTTTTTTCATTATTATTTTTTAAATTTTTTTAGCAGCTGTAAGGGATCATGCTGGTAATTCTATGTGATCACGTTAAGTAACAAATTTTTTCCATTAATTCCAGTTTGAAGCAGATTGTATCTTCTGGAAAGTTCAAATCAAATGTATGTGCTTTCTAAAATGAGATACCCTTGCGCATGGTCATCTGGATTGCACTGAAAGATAAGGAGCGAAAGTACCTCAGCAGACAATGCATAAATAGTGTTTTGTGCAGTTTTCATTAGTATAATAATGGGTAATGGTAATTACTGTGTCATTTGTCAGTGCTTATGTGCTTGGAAAACTATCATCTCAATAAATATTATAGTTTAATAAATAAATAAATAAACATAGGCTACAATTTTTCTTCTGTAAATTCATTGGAAACATAAGTCTAAAATTCCTGACCCAATTTTTTGAACAATTATATTTCTTAATGACTAATGACAGTTTTGAGAAAATGGCTTAGTTGGTCATAATGTTCATGCCACAAGATCTTCTGCTTCCAAGTTGTGAGCTATCAGGTTTCACTACTTTAAAATGGACAACGTTAAAAATAAATTTTGAGAGGAGCGACACCATTATTACGCAAGATGTTGGTCAGACCTCTCTCAGCACTTTTAAAACGTAGCTGTTCAATTTTAGTGACATACAACAGCACATGTATTTATTGACACATGTATGTGTACATTATCACCTCTGTGCTCATGCTGCAAAAGAAGCCGGTACCTCCATGGAATTCATAAGACAAAATACCATGTCTGAACGGAGCAGCTGACCAGAAGAAACACAAGAGACAATAAATGGAGAGGTGCTGAGGATATCCAGCTAACATATAGAAAGTGTACGTTCTGTGGCAAAGTGGACTTCTGAAGTCTGGGAGATAAAGCTTGGAACATAATGTTCATTATGATTTCAGGGTACAGATAGGTGTTACAGTTTTCGGCAGAGGTGTTTTACTGTTATGTTGACTGGTGTGCAGTGCCTGTAACTTTAAAATATTATTGCGTGGGAGGTAAGACAGCATCAGTGTTTCTGCTGCTCTGAGTACAAGTTGCTGCACCTTTGTGTGATCAAGTTGTTATAATGTGTAAATCCCATTTCATTTCAGCAACAAATTGCCCGTCCTTCTCAAGAAGAAAAGGTAGAAGAAAAGGTAGAAGAGGAAAAAGCAGAAAAAGCAGAGAAAAAAGAGGAGGAAAAGAAAGATGAGGAGGAAAAGGATGAGAAGGAGGAATCTAAGTAAGTATATGTACTGAAAATGCATTAGTTCACCCTAGACTGCAGCTTTTGCAAAGATCAGAACAGGATGCACATTAGCCTAACAGTGAAATCTGGACTGAAAACTGTTCCTATTTAGGCTAGGTTTTGTGCATTAAACTAATTTTTGTGGACATACCAATTTCTCTGTCTTGCTGAACTAATCAGACTGGCAGAAAAAAACATGGAATTATTTTTTTGCACATGTAATAATTTTCATATCTTGTTGGTTTGGGGTTTTTTTCATATGTTCTATCACAGTGTTTGTATTTTCTTTGATTCTCTAGCAACTCTAAATTGTGAACAGTAAGTGAATTCTGTTTTGCTAAAGGCATCTGTTGGATTTGTGGAGTTTGGTTTGGGTGTTGTTTTTTTTTTTTGACATCCATATTCAGGAATATCTGCCCGTAATGGCTATCTGAATGTGACTCAATTATATTTTAACTATTCCCAGAGAGAATACCAAAGAAAAGGACAAAACTGAAGTTGCACCAGAGGAAACAGAGGAAAGGGAGCAGGCCACTCCTAGGGGCCGAAAAACTGCCAATAGTCAAGGTCGTCGTAAGGGTAGAATCACCAGATCAATGACAAATGAAGCTGCACAAGCAAATGCTGCTGCAGCTGCAGCCACTGAAGAACCACCACCATCTCTTCCACCCCCACCAGAGCCTTGTGAGTAGCATTTATAGGACACTCAAGGACCCATCTGGTCATCAGGCTCTTCAGTGACATAAGACTATTTTCTGTGCGTGCGGCACACTTTTTTTTTCTTCTTTTTAGTATTACATCATTATTCTTAGGCCTGCTTATAATTTTGTGACTCTGTGGTACTGTTAAACTTCACGAGCGTAACTTCATGAAGAGTATATGTGTAATCAGATGACTCTGTTAGAACCATGTGGGCGGGAAAAAGGCAGTTCAGCCTTTCTGTGATAACTACCTTTTTCTCTCTTTGCAGGGTTAATGATGGATCTGTAGAGATCCAAATGCCTTTGACACAGATTGACTTACAAGCTGTATCTCATAGAGGTTATTGTTAAATAAGTAGGCCTGATATTTGAGTACTTTAGGGAGTTTCATAATCTGAAATAGATCCTACTAGGTTGTTTTTGTTGTTGTTCCTGCATTAGATGGCAAGAAACTTCTTTAAAAGAAAATGTTACTTTCTTGGCATGTATGGATAGAAAAGACTACACTGTCTCTGGCTGCGTTTCTGAAAAGGCTCACATAATTTGTGGTGGTGCAGAAATACTAGCAAACAGAATACCTGTGGCTAGTAAATAATTATCCAGGATGGCAGGGCAGCGCTTTTTTTTTCTTGCAGTGCTCTGCTGTGGCAAAGTTTGCTGCTCCTAGCTCTTCAACTGGGTATTTACAGGCAGCTGCTATTCTAGAATTTGTAGAAACTCTTTTGTTGCTCAAATATTCTCCATATCCTAAAGAATAGGTTAAGTGGGCAAATTAGTTCTCATTTAACTGTAAGCATCGGATTGTGCTAGATATTCTTGCTCAGTTGATACGGTGGGTTTTTGTCAGCAGATAGACTAAGGCAATAGTGGATTTTGCTTTTGTCTTTTTCTTTTTTTAAAACCATTTTTGCAGAGTTTTCTGGAAAATCCACAAGAGCTTTTCCGTGAATTGGATACTTTATAGTGTCCTACTTTTGTTTGTCAATGGCAGTTGTTGAAGGGTCCATGTTGCATGCTATGTATAATGGCATATTTTATGAAAAGGAAACGGAGGCTGAATTGAATCATACTTAGTTTTCTGCTCAGTTTTACTTATGGGGTTTTTTTGTTTTCTTTTAGTTTTCTGTTTGTCCAGTAGGAGACTCAGTGAATACACAAGAATAGTAGGTTTCTTGATGCCCACCGATCAATAAATAACCATTTCAGTCCTTTCCACAGCAGTCAGTGAAATAAGATGGAACTAGCTTATAGCATGTTGGAATGCTGCTTTTAGTAGTTGATGGTAATTATTGTAAATACGTCTAAGTTACTTACAAGTCTTCCTTGACAGGTAATTAAGCACAGTTTTATAGGCAGAATAGTCTTGAACAGTTTGCTCTGCTGAGATTGTGGTGGTTCCTGCTATGGCTCTAACTTGGTTTAATGGAGACTGACTACTTTTCATTGACAAGAGCAGCTTTCCCAAATGACTTGAACAAGCCTTAATGTAAATAGATTAGTCAACTATGGGATGCATGATTGGTGCCATAATAGTGAATCCTGGTCTGTTCTCTGATCAGTGTCTTTGTTTCTCTTTCAGCTTCTGCAGAGCCTGTGGAGACATCCCGCTGGACAGAAGAAGAAATGGAAGTTGCTAAGAAAGGTAAACCTGTTGACTTACTTCTGAATACTTGTATTTACAAAATTACAATAAATTACTGAATACGAGTGCTGTGGGTTTTTGCAACACTAGGCTGAATGAATAATTTGAAATTTGCTGTTTTGTTGTTTGGTTGTTTTTTTGTTGGTTTTTTTTTTTTTAAATCTTTAACAGACAAAATTAGTTTTTTGAGACTGATGTTGACTTTTTTCACATGGGCTACTTAGAAATGTTTGATGTTGTACTTGGTCCAAGGAAGTCTGTGAAACAGATGTGAAGGTGTGTACGTCATATGTAAATTTTCAAAGTAGTGTGTTTATAAGTTACAAAAATTCCTTTTGTATAAGACATTCTCTTCATAGGAAAGCTAATCTAGTTTATAACTTGTCTAGACACTTGGCAGATACTGTCACCTGCAAATTTTATGCATAAATTCAGTATTTTAGCAGAGGTGTTACCTATTAGCAACAGCAAAGAGTTACATTTGAAGGCTTCATAAGCAGACATTCAGGTTAACACAGCTTTTTTTCACCCCATCAGTAGTTACCAAATGCATTGTCATAGTGAGAGTTCTTTTAAGGGCAGCAATACTTCTGTATTTTACCTTCCCGTAGATGTTCCATTTATTTGGGTTTGGATAGCTGAATTATTTCTCATGGTAAATATTGGTTCTTATTTGTTTGAACAGGCCTGGTGGAACATGGACGAAACTGGGCAGCAATTGCCAAAATGGTTGGGACGAAAAGTGAAGCTCAGTGTAAGAACTTCTACTTCAACTACAAAAGGAGACACAATCTGGACAGCCTCCTCCAACAGCACAAACAGAAGGTAAGTGCAGTGGGCACTGAATGTTTTGCAGGGGAAAACTTGGCATCTTTCTGAAGTCATTCGTCATGGTTCACTAAGACTTGCAATCAACACTTGTTTCCTTTTCTACTTGTTTTTGTGTTGTGACATAAATCTCCTAGAAAAGGCAGCTGATGCTCACTGACCTGTGATGCTAATCAGTTATTGCTTTAAAATGCAATAGAAAATTTTCTATCGGATAAAACACTCAAGCCTGAAGAATTCTTTAGTGCTCTGAAAACCACATTCCTTATCAGTAGACCAGCAACCATAGAAGTTCAGGTCATCACTGTAGAACAGTTACCTTGAAACACAATAAGCAGTAACCTTACAAAACAGAGCAAGAAAATTGGTAGGAGACCAAGAACTGAAAGATTTGGGACATCTAAAGTAGAATCCTGAGCATTGGAATCCTCTAAACCGCAGTGTTATCCTAGTCCTCTCTCACTGAAGTGAAGAGCATCAGTGTCTGTGTTTGCTGCAGTGGTTCTGTTGTCCCCCAAACATATCTTGACACAGTGGTTTGTTCCCAAACTTATTTTTGATTAGAGCAGCAAAAGCTGGCCTGAAGTTGAAAGTGTGCCTGTGTGAGTGATTCTGTGCTAAATAGGTGTTCTCTGCCTTTCATTTCAACCTCAGATTGATAAATGAGAATGCATGTAAAAGAAAATAATACTTGCAGATTTTCAGTACAATGTAAATGCCATGTCTTTCTCAGTCTTCACGAAGGCCCCGTGAGGAGCGAGATGTGTCACAGTGTGAGAGTGTAGCTTCGACTGTGTCAGCTCAAGAGGATGAAGATATTGAAGCATCTAATGAAGAAGAGAATCCAGAAGACAGTGAAGGTAAATTTTCTGGGAAGGAAACTTGCATATGCGCAGAAAGGGACCTATGTTTTGTGCCAATTATATGCTCAGAAAGCTGTGTTCCACTTCATAATGTAGTGCTTAAATACTGTGTTTCAGTTAGATTTTAGCAATTGGAACTCACTTCACTAGTTGTATCTGGAGGGGAAAAAGCGTTTTTAATACTGAGCAGCCTTAAGATGTTATTGCTTAGTATTTTGAGATACTTTAACTATGCTATCTTCTAGAGGATAAAATGACAGCACCTGGTTAAAAAACTGTGTGTGTTGAAAGAAATTGAAGGAAAGATATGTAACCTTTGCTAGTTGATAGTCTCAGTAAAGCTTCAGACAGGCAAATTTAAGTGTTGTGTTTTTTAAATGTGTTGGTTGAAACTGCTAATAATTACAGGCACTCAACATCAGTCAGTCTTGGCCAACCTTTTGCGAAGCTATAAGCAGTAGAATCTGTGAACGATGAATCAGAGAATATGTCTAAGTGTTGGGGATTTGGGGTTTTGGTTAGGTGGGGGTTTTTTCTGTTTTTGTTTGGTTGGTTTTTTTAAGCTGCAGTGCGCGTGTGTGTGTAATTCAGCAAATTGTCCGTTTCTGTAGGAAGTCAAAATTAATTACTTGTTTTATGGATGGGTAGGTTAAAATTGATGGATGCTTATTGCATCCATTTGTTTAACAAACATTCTTTATCAGGAGTGAAGATTCTTATCAGAAGATAAGACTTGAATATAAATCTATGTTCTAGATGTTGCCATAGTTTTTCATCAATGTTTTTATTTATCTAAAAGCTATTTATAATAAAATAAGAGTTCATGAACGAGGCTAAAAAGAGGAGGAAGGTTCTTTACTGCAAGAATCGATACCCTTCTTTAACTGGTATCCAGTTGTTGATGCACTTTTCACAGAGCAAAGATGACATTTTCAAGAAAATAATGGTGCTTCACAAAGGAAGTAAACTAGAACTGTTAACTTACAGCAAGAATTGCAAGTCAGCATGTATATAAAATGTGACTGATTTTCATGTAAAATCAGTGTTTTGCCACTTCTGCCAGTGATGCTTCTAAAACATGTTAATTTAAATCATTAAATCTGTGCCTCAGGTACTGTGAACATTGACTCTGATCTTGTACTAAAGCTACATCATATATGGAAGTACCAAGTGTCTGACATATGCACAAGAGTTTACTTGGCTGGCTCTCCAAAAGATCAAAGACAGCTAAAGTAGTCTTATTTCTGTAATTCCAGTCTCCCTCCTTAACCTGTATCTGCTGATTTTTGGTTACTTTCCCTTTGTGAGTCAATTCTTCAGGGCAATTGTCTTGTGTTTTGGGACTTGGTTATTCTAAAGAAGCAGTTCATCGAAGCCTAGTTAGATTTCATTAATGTTGAACCTTTATGCCAAAACTTTTTTCCCCAGGTGCTGAAAATAGTTCTGATACTGAAAGTGCTCCATCTCCAACTCCAGCAGAACCTGCTAAACCAAGTGAAGAAACTCCATCTGAGAGTGCTGCTTCGAAGGTAACCACTGAGGCAACAGCAGAACAAGAATCTACTATTAAACCTTCAACCAGCACGTCTCCCTCCACAACAGCCCAAAGTGTATCAACAGCTGAAAGTCAGAACCCTGAGCCACAGGTTAAGGAAGAAATAAATACTGAGACAGAAGAGCCTATGGAGGTTGACAGTAGAAGCCATCCAGTTGAAGCTAAGCCTGTGATTACCCTTCCAGTGCATACCAAAGTAGAACCTGTAGAGACTGAAATGAGGCTACCGGAGAATATTCAAGTGAAAATAGAGAGCGATGCCAAAGAGAGAGATATGGACAAACCCAAGGAAAAGTCAGAACCAGAGGAAATGGACTATAGTCTGTCACAACAAGTTAATACAGCAAGACAAGAATCCCATTCAGATAATGATTCGAGTGCTACCTGTAGTGCTGATGAGGAAGTTGATGGAGAACCTGACAGACAGGGGTGAGTTTCATTGTTCAATAGTGTTCAAATATTGCCATCTTCAAGAAGTTGTTTAAGAAGTGGTTTTACTTAACAGTGATCCAAAAACTATCATCGGTAGTGACATTGTGGTTATGAGTTTCTACTTAGGGAAAGAATTTCTAAAGAGTCTTTGCTAGAAGTGCAACAGAGGGAAATGTTGATTTTAAAATTTTGATGAAAAGCCAACAGAAGGGTCTTCTAAGGGAGGGGTAAGGCAAAATTCCATGGTGAGAGACTGACTGGGTAGGTAGCAAACCAGCACAACTACCTGGAAAGCTAGAGAATGAGGGAAATCGAGCCATTTGGGATCTGTTCAGAGGATGGGAATTGTGTTAAACAATTATCTGGAAAGGAGAGCAGCTTACTGAAACAATGAGAATTTGCCAAAGCAAGAAAAGAGATTCAAGATGCTTCTGGCATGAGTTTCCATGATAAGTAGCTCTGTGGTACTTCTCGTGGGAAGGGGAAGATCTTGCTGCTGCAGGATTTTCTGACACACAGCTATTTAGTAAAATTGGTGACCAATTTAAAAAATTAAGTAAGTAATAGGGTATTTACAAAATTCCCCACATCTGTCCACTAAGAAACTCAACAATGATTGTGTAACTGGATCTGTGCTCAAGTTCTTTGGTTTGGTTTGGTTTTCGTAGTTTGTTGCTTTTACACAATACTTAAGAACAAATCTGCACATTCAGATGTAGATTTGGAATATTTTTATAGTTTGATTGGTTAGTGGGGGATAGTATGTGGGCTCCCCATTCTCTTTAGTGAAAAACTGTTTGAATATAGAGCCCAAAATCTGGAGAAGGAGTTGTTTTAATTGATTCTTGCTCTCACAAACTCAGTTTGGTAGAATGCATCCAAAAGTCCATGAATTTGACAGGGAAAAACAGCCTGAATATATCTTTTAGTAGGAGATGAAACTTGCTTTAAAAAAAAAAAATAATCTAGAGGCACAATATATGGATATTTTAGTTACCTTTTTTAAATTACATCTATTTTCTTGTATAACCTCTAGAGTCCTGTACCCCATTACTGTCATTGAACCATGTTATATCAATCAGTAGAACTGAATCTCTTGAAGGCTATTAATAATATTACCAATATTACCAGTCAGTGTCTGTCAATTAACAGGCAAGTGTCCTGAGAAATGGATGATCTCTTTCTCCGCAGTGTACAATGTCTTCATGCAAATACTAGTTCCTGGGAACTTGGCCTTAAACATTGTGGATAACCCACATGAGTATATAGGGCTTTAAATGGACAACGCTGCGTGTCTGTGGAACCATTTTGTCTTTTGCGGGATGGCTGACACTACTGATGATATGTGAAGTCTTTTTAGTGTTCTGCTGGTGCAATTCCTATGTAACCATAGCATAGCATTGGAGCCAATGG